>VZTD01000154.1:182514-201112 GCA_013397725.1 Rhagologus leucostigma | reverse complement strand
ACTCACACATACCAACAGAAAACCACCCCGGGTGGCTGTTGTGCTGTGACTATGGAAAAGCCCCATAGCATGGGCAAAAGAGACTCCTCTCTCTAAGTGAACTGATGAAAGACTATTACAGAGGTGGTAAACTGACTGAAATAATCCCAAGTTTGTGTCTTTATGTTGTAAGTAGGAGGAGGGGGGAGGATTGGGGGGAGAACTGTTCTGAAGGTTTATTCTCACCCTTAATATTCTTTTTTCTTTTAGTTCTGTTAATAAACTTCTTTATATTCTTTAAGTTTAGAACCTGTTTGTATTCCTCCTGATTCTTATCTCACAGAAGGTAAGAAATGCGAACAAACCCACTACAGTAATAAACTTCTTTATATTCTTTAAAGTTTGGAGCCTGCTTTGCATTCCTCCTAATTCTTATCTGACAGAAGGTAAGAAATGCGAACAAAACCACTACAAAGCTACTGTTTGTTCAGCAAATACATCCGTGTGTGTGTTTTAAGTAGACTAAATATACATAGACTGTAGGTAAATATAAATAGACAGTATACATAATAAACCAGAATGGCCTTGACTACACCCTCTTCCGAAGGAGATTTGTTGTTAATTGAAATTCTGGCCATCAAGTAAGTTCACAAAAGCTGCTCAAAGAGGAACTTCTTCAAGTAAGATCCAGAGAACACTCACAGCAGCAAGAGCAATACTGCTCAGTGTGGAAAACTGAAGGACAGTGATGCTAAAAAGGCAAATATAAACCAGTGAACGTAAGTATTTTTCTAAAGCTTTGCTTTTTTTCCGGTAGATTTCCCAAAATCAATTGATAGAAAGCTTGGTTAAGGCATACTAAAATCACATTCACTACAGTCAGAAAAAATGTGTTGGACTACCTACTCCTGTTCTGTCACTGCAGATGTTCATAACAGGAGTATAAATTACTTTTGCCTCCATGTATAAATTACTTTTGCCTGATGCAAAGGCAGAGGAGCAGGCACGGAACTGGGAGGCACTTTGCAATCTCAGGCTGGGCAATACCTCTTGCATTACTTAATGCCTTCAAAGGGAGACTCTGGCTTGAACATAGATCAGGGCAAGCATCACTATATTGTCCCAGAGATGTTAGAGTAAAAGAATTTTAGTTTTACATTCTCACCACTAATATCATCACATGTTTATGGAAATACCTAACAAATAATTAATAATACATATATGGGCTAATGAAGATAAAAGGAATGAGAATCTCTTTGAATTTTTAATCTGAAATCTAGGAAAAGTCCATCAATTAAATTTAATGACATTGAATATTTAAAGCTGCTTTCTGTTTGACATTTTTATTTTCAGCATTTTTTAAAACATGATCTTTGTACTGTATATCTTTCCTTGTTAAAATTATCAGCAAATGTTATAATAAAAAATCTTGAATTGAATTGGCAAAACTCCTTCCTGCTGGAGACACCACAGATTAATTTATCCCAGTATCCAATTCATCATATTGATTAAAAAATCCTGTTTAGGTCATCACTGGAAATATTTCTACTGTTCACATTTATAGCACATTAAATCCCAGTATCTCAGAGTCTTTGGAAATATTAATGAATCTTCACATCTTAGGTATGAAATAGGAGGTAATATTCCCCATTTAAAAAAAAACAAAAGGTAAGGATGAGGATAAGGATGAGCTTTGGTTACATATCCGTTGCTGCACTCAATACAGGAGATAACTAGATGAAATCCTCTGACCTGTTTTTGTGCAGAAAGATCAGACAACATGATCTAATGGTCCCTGATGGCTTAAAAATCCATAGAACTGCCGAATGACTGCTACAGGGCCACAGGGTGACTGACTGAGAGCTGCTGAATTGGACATATCAATAGGAAACAATTAAACAATTACTATGTTCCTCTCTATCAGAATAAATATCAAAAATACAGCAGGAAATGGGTTACTAGGAAGGAGTTCTTGGCTTATTATACTACTTTTTGATTATGATATACTGTTTCTGGGGAAATTGTTCTTAACAAGCAAGTCTACTGGTTAATTGTTAATATTAAAATATTGCTAAATCCATTCCCTGATGGATTAAAACCTTTTCAAATTTACTCAAAGAACACATGCTCATGACAATAAATAATGAAGGAAATACCTGGATGCATAACCCCACAGTTCTATTTGCAAATGGAAGTGAAAAAAACCCTCTGTAGACCTCTTTGAGAACAAAGTATCTTATATAATATAATGGGAAAGCATGGTTCCTAATGACCTGTCAGACTTCTAACAAGGTCACCATGATGAAGAAAAGCACAGTATAGTAAAAGAATTAAATAGTTAAGAAAATTAAACATTTAGATTTCTGTTTTACTTATGATCTTTCTTTTTGAGGACACGGCATTGATTGTTAAATGTACAATATATTTTACAATAGAGTGCTAACACAACTCAACTACTTTGATGGACTATTTTGAGTCAAAGCGTTTAACTGTACAATCAACTTGAAATTATTCTTGCTGTATTGCATCCCAGCCTCTTAAGAACTCACCAGCAAATTCACTTTATAATATATATATTTAATGCAGTTTGCCTTAGACAAACCTTTACAAATATTTTCCCCTGGTGTCAAAACTTTCATCAAAGAGGCCAACAATAGAAGATATCATTACCTAATGCTCTGATGTACACACTGCATCAATTCTGCTTTCAGATGGAGTTTTGCATATGCTGGTATAACTTCTTGTTTTCCCTGTGACATATAGCTACGTCTGTGATCCTCCATTTGCTGTTTTCCACTATTCAGCTGTAGTATTTTGATATGCACTTGCTGAAAACTTTGGGTGACAAAAATATCACCTCACCATTGGAGAACCAGTTTCTTGAAGAAAAAATAACGCTCCAACCACCTAGCGAACAGCCTGCTCAAGCCCAGTAGTGTTTGAAACCTATTCCTCTCTGAGGATGACATCATACAATCCTTTGCAGAGGGCACAGATGTCATCTTGGTGTTGAAAAAGAGCTGCTGCAAAGAGACTGTGGCCTCTATTTTTCTGTTAAGTGATGGATTACTATTCAAAACTGTCAAAACCCACTGCACCTGAGATTCCCAGCCTGCACTGAGACGACATGGTCTATTGTCCTCCCTCCCCACACATTAAGGGTAGATTAGCTTTAGAAATAAAATATAGCTTCTGAAGTCATAGAAGGCAAAGTATTTTATTAGGTCCAGAGATTAGTTTTAGATCATGATTAGTTTTCTACAGTGTGCAGCGAGAGATACCATAATGAAGTACCCATCATTTCTAGTTTTTTACAGACAGCTGTCACAGAAATGGCAGAATTGTTCCAAAGCACAGAACAACTTTCCATGGAGAGGTGAAAGCCAGTGAGGCAAGCAAGGTTCATGTTTTTAGGACTGAGGCTCAGTAAATGATGCTAACATTTTGTAAGGGTTTCACTGGAGCACAATCTGACCAGTACCAGAAGAAAGGCCCCATTCTCAAGTCTGCTTTGATCTCACACCTCTGTAGCTGCTGTGCAGGACCTCTGTCAGCAGCACCACCGGCCTTCCTGTTGCTCAAATCACAGAAAAGATTAGTTAGAGCAGTTTTATCAATATATTATTAATAAATTTTAGCATATGACAATTATTAATAATTTTTCATTTACGAACCTGTGAAATTTGATCTGTAAGTAAAATGCTTTCCCATCTCACATTGTCAAGACCGTGACCAGGCCAAACCTGATTTCAGATGATTGGTTGCCAGATCCATTTAAAGTTTCTGGGTGAAAGTGAGAGTAAACCAGTGAAGATGGATGCCACTACGTGTTATTTGCAATTGAGCAGAAGACAGGATGCCGCCAGGGAAGCTAATGGTCTGTTAGCTACTCTGTGAGGGCCAAGCAGGGGGCAGGGGAATATGGACATGCCAGATACAGTGGGAGCAGTGGGGAGGGAAAATGCGTTTGGAAACGGGACAGCAAATTGAGTGAGACTAATGTAGGGACCAGGAGGGATGCAGAGGAGTAGCAAAGAAGCGTGAAGATGAGGACACAGAGTCAGAGTGCTGCAACAGAACAGAGGAAAATGCCAAGTAGGAATTTGTGAGAAGGAAGTATGGAGGTCAAGCAAATGCTGCTTCATCGGAGCTATGTGAAACCATACAAGAAAATTCAAGCGGTTAACTGCTCCTGCAGCAGAGACAGAGAAATCTGAGCCTTGTAGAGGCTCCTAGAGGTTCTTAGTAGATAGAGTCTTTCAGATAAGTCAGTTGAGAGGCTGCATTTCTGGAAAGGTTTTTAAGAATAAACTTTTTAAACCTGCAAAATTACTAACAAGGAGATAAAAAGGAACATTTTACATTGTCGTTTAAACTATTGACTATTTTGGTAGCTTATGTTTTACAGATAAGCCATTGTTCTGAGAACTGGAATTGCCAGACTCTGTTTCACAGCTATCATTACAGTATATAAGCCAATATAAACCAACTAATTGCCACTGTTGCCTTTCTAGAAAAAGCTCACTAAAGATATATGCACTTACACAGGATAGTTGTGAATGAACTTAAGCCAGGTGGATTTTTGAGGTAACATAATCTTTTTCATTCTGCTACATGAGAAAAACCACCTCTAGGATCCTTCTCTGGAGTTTCAGACATCCACTGGTGTCAGAGTGTGTTAATGTTGTACAGTCCAGTGGCTGCCAAGATTTATCTTTTAAAGGTTTGCCAGTGTTATAGTGTACTGCTATTTTACAGTCCAGCAACTTCCAAGGTTTATCTTTTTGCAGAAACCCATATAAAAGTTACAGCATCTTGGACAGTTTTGATAGGAAGCATCCATAATCACTGAAAGATTGAAAACTATTTCAAGTTGGACACACTAATAATTTTCATTGCTTTCATGGCAGGTGTCACCTTTTACTTTGGAAATGCACCATGTCAGTGTCCCCCAAGAAGGAAGACAAAACTTCTAGACTGATGAAGAGCATTGAATAGAGTTGTGGGCAGATGGTTTGGAAAAGGCTTTCTTTTTCTGTGACTTTTTCTGTTGTGGTTGTCACATTGAAAAGTTTATGCTGAGATTTTGTCTAACTAGCCGGACTTTTATGCCAGGGAAGAAAGCCTTAAACATTCTGTACTCTTGCTCCATGGCACCATGAGTCAAACCTGGTGCCAGGTAGAAACCTGGTTGAATGTCACCACTTGTTACTCTGCAACAGAGGGGAGAGAACAAGCATGGAGAGCTGGTTACGCTTTGGTTCTAGTTTTTTCTCTCTTTAGGCTGACCTGTTCCCACTCAAAGGGGGAAATACTCTCAACTAAAAGCTGGAGTATTCTCAACTAAAAGCTGGAGGTCTGGTATAGGGTGATCATTAAGCACTGAGAAATCAAAATCAAATGCTCTTACAGTCTCAGAAATACTTTCCAGTCCTTGGGACAGAATTGTTTCATTGTAGCAAAGACAAAATAGAATTGCTTTATTAATATTTATTTTCAAAGCCTCAGAAAAATGGGTTTTCAGGTAATTTCATTTTTAATATGTACAACACATAGTCATTCTAAGATAGTCATTGTGATAGTTTTGAGTTTTCCAGAATGCCTGTTTCCCAAATGTCTGCAGAAAATGAAAATTACACAAGATATACTTCATCTTACTGTATTTACGTAGTCATTCATAAATGGAATCACTGGACTTTATTAAGGACTTCTCACAGCCCATTAGTGGGAATGTTATCCAATAGCTTCTGAGATGGCAAAACTTGAATTGGACAACTTTATTTACATGGCTGAGTAGAGTCATTTCATATACTGTAACATATTCATAGAAATATTTTTTACAAGATTTTTATAAAAATGGATATAGGATGCCACATTCCATGGTTTTATTCATACATCATGCACCAAATCACTTTCAATAATTTACCAGCAGCCCTGGTCCACCAGGCAGGTCCTAAGTGACCAGAAGATGGCAAATGTGATCCCATCGCATTTCCAGGGAAGGTCATGGAGCAGATCATCTTGAGTACCATCAAGCAACATGTAAGGGACAACCAGAGGATCAGGCTCAGCCAGCATGGGTTTAGGAAAGGCAGGTCCTGCTGGACCAGCATAATCTCCTTTCAGTACCAGGTGACCTGCCTAGTAGATAAGGGAAAGACTGTGGATGTTGTCTGTCTGGACTTCAGTAAAGCCTTTGCTGCTGTCTCCCACAGCATTCTCCTGGAGAAACTGGCAGCCCATGGCTTCCACAGGTGCACCCTTTGCTGGATTAAAACTGGCTGGATGGCCAGGCCCAGAGAGTGCTGGTGATTGGTGCCACACCCAGGTGGTGGCCGGTCACTAGTGGGGTTCCCCGAAGCTCGGTATTGGGGCCAGTCCTGTTTAATATTTTTATCAATGATCTGGATGAGAGGATCAAGTGCACCTTCAGTCAGTTTGCTGACAACACTAAGCTGGGTAGGAATGTTGATCTGCTGGAGGGCAGGGAGGCTCTGCAAAGAGATCTGGACAGGCTGGACTGATGGGCTGAGACCATTTGTATGAGATTCAAAAAGGCCAAGTGCTGGGTCCTGCACTTGGATCACAACAACCCCCTGCAGTGCTACAGGCTGGGGGCAGAGGAGAAGGACCTGGGGGTGCTGGTTGACAGCTCAACATGAGCCAGAGTGTGCCCAGGTGGCCAAGAAGGCCAATGGTATCCTGGCCTGTATTACAAATAATGTGGTTGGCAGGACTAGAATAGTGGTCATTCCCCTGTATTCAGCACTGGTGAGGCCACACCTTGAGTGCTGTGTTCAGTTCTGGGCCCCTCACTACAAGAAAGACAGTGAGGTCCTGGGATGAGCCCAGAGAAGGTCAGTGGAGATGGTGAAGGGGCTATAGCACAAGCCCTATAGGGAGCAGCTGAGGGAGCTGGGGTTGTTTAATCTGGAGAAAAGGAGGCTCGAGGGGGTGGTTTTATCACTGTCTACAGTTACCTGAAAGGAAGTTGCAGGGAGGTGGGTGTCAATTTCTTCTTCTGGGTAACAATAGACAGGACAAGAGGAAATGGAGGTCTAGATTAGGTATTAAGAAATTTTTTTCATTGGAACTGTTGTAAAGCATTGGAATGTGCTGTCCAGGGTAGTGGTGGAGTCACCATTCCTGGAAGTGTTCCAGACCTGTATGGATGTGGCTCATGGTTTTAATGGTGAACATGGTGGGGGTGCTGGGTTGATGGCTGGACTTGATCATTTTAAAGGCCTTTTCCAACGCTTAGGTTAGATTTTATGTTTCTATGATCTGCTAGTGCTGCTCTTACTAACTGATGTTTGTAAGCTTTTTGCTGCAATGTCTTAACTTCTATGGTAAGCTGGAAACAGAAACTTCACAAATACTGAGATGTGAAGAAGGAGGAGCTTTTGAACAGTGGTCTAATGGACCATACATAAATTTTAAAGAAATGATCAGGCATGTAATCAGAATCCAAATCAACATATTAATTTCAAGTTCAAAGATCCAAGGCCCAAGCCTCCAAAAAACAGATCTTTCTGTATATGAGTATCCTCATGAACAAGTCAGGCCACATCAAACTCTCTCTCAAAGAACAGAGAAATAAAAACAGGTTACAGCAATGAGGTATTGTATTAACAGCAATAAGAGTAGTAGAAGTTTCTCGGTCAGGTGCAAGAAACATGACACTAATTATGTGGGGGTGTGAGACTACATGGGAAGATGAGCCCATGCAAAGATCTGACTACCTTTCATCACTCTTACAAGTTTGCAGTGTTGTCCTTTATGACTCCCTCTGCTTCAAGCAACTAAAGACACAAGTGAGGAAAATGAACGGTTCAAGATCATTTTCAATAAAGCAAGATATGTATTATTGTTTGAAACTTGTACCTCAAACTATATGTAGAAGTCATCATCATTGTAGAAGACAGATATCCTTGACCATGAAGGAAAGTTTTAATCTGCAAAATATATAGGTTAGTTTGTCCGAAATCCCCAAGACTTCAGCTGCTTATTTATCCATTGTCCTTTAGTTTCTAGTACTTCAGTCTGTATGAAATCCTTTTCTTTGAAGTCTGTTGCCAACTCATTAAATTTTCCAAACTTTCCAGTACATGGATTTATGGGCAATTAAGAATTTCTCAGACTCAGTAGTCAGGAAATATAGCTCATTAACTGTTGCAAAGGCATTTGGCCAATTTAAGGAGATTCTGCAATAGAAAAATTGTTTCCTAACAGTGTTGCCTAGTCTCTTCCTTTTCAGATATTTTGTCCCGAAGATTTCTTTTCATACCTACAATGGCTCTAATATGAACAGCTCTTTCATTGAAAGAAATGGCTGTATTTTACCCAGTTGTTTTCAAACGGTAAATTTACTGAACTCATCTAATGGCTCTGATATAATAGATGAAAAAACTCCATTGTCTGAGCACAGGTCTTGAGACATATTTTCAGACAAATGTTTTATTTTATTGCCTTTTTCTCTTTATTCCTGGTAATATGTACACAGTATGTTTGTGTTAATGTATTTTCTCCAAAATCCAAGGTCTTGCGGTTCTTTCTGCCAACTCTGCCATTTGTTCAAAATCTTTATTCTTAAATGGCAATTTTCATTTTAGACCTATAGGAAATGTATCTGAGTGTGTCACTTTATAAAGGTAGATCTTCTGAGCCTTTCATCTTCTACCCCTTGGATAATTTTCCTACTTGTGTTAAAGCAACGTCATTTCTATCAAAAGACTGCTCTTTTGAAATTTGTCACCTGGTGGTTCTCTAAACTTTATTAGCAGTTTCTAACAGTACCTTTTATTTACTGGACAATTCTTCAGTGCTTTAAGTAGCTGGTGCTGTAGCAAAAGCAATCACACAAGCAGTTTTGAAAGATTTATTGTCTGGGTGCAATTTTTTGTGAATGGACTTGCTGCTCAGACTGTGTTCAATATAGTTTGTAAAACCATCACAAAAAAAGGGGCCACTGAATTAAGACCTGCATGAAACCACTTTGAGTAATGCTGGGTTCCATCCAGGGTCAGCTCTTAGCACCCAGATATAAGCAAAAGATCAAGTCATGGTGCAAGGCAAATCATGTATACCTACTTGGTCAAGCACAAATCTCAGTAATATCATTCACGTACATAAGTGTTTGCAGTTTCAAATCCCGTTCTTGGTGAAAGTATTTTCCATGCTCACCTACATTTCTAAGTAAAAATCTCAGAGATTTTTAGGAAGAAAAGCAAAAAACCCCAACTTCTCTTTGGATTAAAACAAATCACCATTAACCAATTTATGAAACTATTTTCTTTGGTGTTTCCTGAACAAAATTTCTGGTTCTCTGTAACCTTTAACTACTGCTTGAATCTTCCTTAGAAACCTAGTGAAAAATGTCTTTGTACTTCCAGAATGTTTTAAGCTATTGACTAGCACCTACACTTTAACTTCTTCCAAGACTCTGCAAGACTACCTTAGGTTCCCACAGAGCTACTGGTATCTGTATGCAAGATGTAGCTATAATCTCTTAATAAAAGTAATCAAATTTTTAATTTCATCAGGGTTACTTTGTGCACAGGCAATTAATCATTACTGAATTAATAAATAAATACAAAGAGAGAGGAAAAGAGAATATGTCTATTTATAGACCGATTAAATGACCATAAGAAAAAAAAGAAGACTACTCAGTTTTGAAGTACATTTTCAAAGACAATAAGGATTTCACAGTTTGTTTTTCTTCTCTATATGTGACAAAGAGCCCTCCCTCCATCAGAAACAGCTTCTACCTCTAAAAGCTGTTGACAGGCAATGCTAACAGCATCTTACTACTCTTATTGATCGTGCTGTCATATATATACATATATGTCACATATACATACTTACATATCATCATGTCTATGTGTATAGATGAATATGTGTATATGAAATATGTATATATACATCTTCATGTATGTGCATATATATATAGAAATTCAGGGACATCACATGATCATGAGTGCTTTTTCAGCCCTCTGCAGTATGCATGGTATAGAGTACAACCACCAGATTTTAAGTATTTCAATTCTAGAGAAAATAACAATCTGTATATAAAATATTCTCCTTTAAGGTAGATTTT
This sequence comes from Rhagologus leucostigma, assembly GCA_013397725.1. Taxonomy (NCBI): domain Eukaryota; kingdom Metazoa; phylum Chordata; class Aves; order Passeriformes; genus Rhagologus; species Rhagologus leucostigma. The sequence continues at coordinate 191,037 of VZTD01000154.1, read as the reverse complement.
CTTAACAGCCCTTTTCACTCAAAACTGTTTGCCTCGCAGTAAGATCTTTCAGTTTCAGTTCAGTTTCAGTTCAGATTAAAGAAATGAACCAGTGAAAGAAGAAACAAAATGCATCTTTACACAGCCCATCTCTTCATGTAAAACATATACAACACACAAACACTGTCAACAGCCTGGCATCCTGTCCCACACATTTCTGTCACGCCACATGCATTAATAAAAAGCCCCTGTATCCAATGACAGTGCCTTGTTAAAGTTCCAACATCAATCATGTTTTTAAACAAATTTTGTTTTGTGTGTCCCTAATTGAATCCTTTGAAAATATGCCAGAAAGGTGAGATACTTTCTTTCCTTCTTGTCTCTTCTGTCTCTTTAATTACTCTTCCCTGAAATGAACAGGCATCGAGTAATACACTGTTACGGGAAGGTTTCAGTAGAAAACTCAAATCTCTCATTACTGAGATTTTTATGGGACAACATTTTTACTTAAAGTATCTGGGACAGACAGAGCTTTGGAGAGTGGAAAGGTAAAACCTCTGGGAGAGCAGCTGCTTGTTTGGTATCAGGTGCAAACTCAAGACACAAATGGCCCTGCCTGCAGAAGGAAATGTGCTCTGACAAGTGGAGGTCAACTAAAACATTTCCTCTTCTCAACGTACTGTTGGGCCTCTCCTTTTACAATTTTCTCTCCTACCATGACAGTTTTAATTGTGACACTTTTGATGCACATGAAGAAAAAACTGCTCAGATTGGCTCTAACTGCTGTACTCCAAAGGGGTCAGTGTACTGGAATCTGACTTTTGCAGAGAAAGTTTCAGCCTTTGCTGCACAAAGCAAAATTTAGTTAAGGAACTCAGGGCTTTCATTTCAGTTAAGCAGGAGTGCAGCACTCTGAAAATCACATTCACTGCAATATGAGCACATAAGTAACATAATTACGTCAATGCTTTCCAAATAATTTTATGCATCACTCTGTCACTGTATTCTGTACCTTTGGTGATCTGCCTAACTTTTGGCTTTATCTCATTTGCCTGCTAAGCCCTCTTGAACAATACACAGTACAGCTATTTTAAATAAAATAGATTTGTCACAATTCTCTCACTTTCTTTTCTGTTGCCTAACAATGGCAGGGGTGCAAAGGCAAGAAACTGCTACAAACCCTACTTTGCTTTCACACAGAACACATGGAATGAAAATTGAGAGACGGAGCCAGATGCCGCAAAGGTAACATCCTCTTTCCTTTATCATCTCATCTCATTCCTCAAGGCAGCCAATCTCTTATCCCCTCCGTGCCAGTGACAGTAATCCTATGCGAAGCAGTGTCACCTTATAACCATTAAAGAGAAGCAGCAGTAGCAATAATACTCAAGGTGCCTTTCCTATCTTACCTTTTAAAAAGATCAAACTTTGGTACATTCTGGGAAATAAGAACGGTTAGATCTGCTCTGTGAAATTGTACCTTCATTGAAAAAGAAAACAGGCAGAGACAGAACTACTGGCAACTGTTCTGATTTTTAAAAAATCATGCCGGCAATATTACAGAGAAAGATTACAAATAGTTATGTACATGCGTACAATCACACAAATAGATAATTGAGAGACCAGAACTACACTGGCTTTTTTTGAGAAAGTACCATATGAAAAGCTAATGAGTAAAAACTCCAGACAAGTAGTCCCTATAAACCTCCACACCTGGTAAGCTGCAGGTCCCATCTGCCATCCTCCTTGCTTTTCTCGGCACAGTTCTCTTTGTACAGAAATAGTGCATGTTTGTGTCATCATTGGATCCAAGAACACTGTTGGGATTTAGATAATAATGCAACTGATCCCTCTTCAGGCTGTGTCAGTGTGAGCATGAGGCACACTCATGTGCGGACATGTGCAGAGAAAACTCAAAGTCAGATCAGGGCCAAAATGTGTGCCTGAACACCAGCCTCCCTCAACCTGAGCCTTCCATGGGCTCATATAAATAGCCATATCCTGACAAATAACACACACAGCTTTCCACACTCATGCAGTGGAACTGCCATGGGTATAAATGCTTTAAGTGCTGTGTGAAGGAGTGTACCACCAACTCCCACCTCAACTCACCAGACAGTGATTCACAGACTTTGCAGGTCCCACTTGCAACACCAGTACAAGTTTTAAACTCACCACCTAACTTCCAGAAACAGCACAGTGCCCCAACACTCATCCACAGTCTGGAGCAGGGCACTGCTGCCCCTGTTCCGTCTGCATCAGGCTGCTCCTTCCTTGCTCCTACAGCCACCTTCAGGACCTCCAGCATCCTTTCCTCCAGCTTCCTTTTTTCTCTCCTCCTAAAAACATCCTTACAGCCTGCTAAGCCGAGCCTAACTAGCTTCTTCCCATATCTTCCCTCTTCTCCTGGAGACATCTGCAGGCCTTATGTTAAGCAGTGCCCCATAAAGGAACAATACTCAGGCCACTAGACATCAAGATCAGCCTCTGTGTTGACAGTCTTTTAAAATCTATTTGGATTTGATCCAGTGGTAAATTTTGACCCTTGGGACAACTTACAAATTTCCCCTTTCCCTAAATAAAATACTAGGATTCAATATAGGTCTCTATAAATATAGACCTCAGCTGCTCATGTATCTGTTTTGACAAGAATGGCTATTAAGGTGATAAGAACTTAAAGCTTAAACAACCAGAGGACAGCTTATCTGAACATGCTAAAAAACATATTTCCTGTCAAATATTTTCCACCCCTGTGGAATACAGCTGAGAAAATCCTAATTCAGATGAAAATATTGGTGTATGTTTTTGTTTCCACTAAACCTATGTTTTTGTTTCCACTACACCTTTTCCCCAGAAAGACTCACCAATTCTGGGCCTCGCAGTTCAAGAGAGAGAAAACCACAAAACCCAGAGCTCCATGAACACAGCAGCTGCAACAGCCATGCCAAGGCCTGCGCCGCACTGCCCCAACATTGCTTGCTCCACACTTTTCTCCTTTGCCCCACACTCTACTGCCATGCAGCTTTTACTGCTCCGCCTATGGTTAGCGTTACGCTTAGGGTTAGGGTTAGAGTTTTGGGTTAGGGCTAGGGTTAGGGTTATGTTTAGTGTTATGGTTAGGGTTAGGGTTAGGGTACTGTTAATATTATGGGTTACGGTTAGGGTGAGGGTTAGGGTTAGGGTTGGGTTAAGGTTATGGTTAGGGTTACGGGTTAGGGTTAGGTTTAGGGTTAGTGTTAGGATTAGGGTTGGGATTAGGGTTAGGGTTAGCATTTAAGGTTAGGCTTTTGTTTAAATTAAGGTTCGGGTTAGTGTTAGGATTAGGGTTGGGATTAGGGTTAGGGTTAGCGTTTAAGGTTAGGCTTTTGTTTAAGTTAAGGTTAGGGTTAGGGTTAGGGTTAGGGTTAGGGTTAGGGTTAGGGTTAGGGTTGGATTAAGGTTTTGGTTAGTGTTGGGGGGTTAGGATTTAGAGTTAGGTTTAGGGTTAGGGTTACGATTAGGGTTGGGATTACAGATTTAGGACTAGGGTTACCTTTAGGGTTAGTGTTAGGGTTAGATTTAGAGTTAGGGTTTGGGTTAGATTTAGAGTTAGGGTTAGGGTTTGGGTCAGGGTTAGGTTTAGGCTTAAGGTTAGAGTTAGGGTTACAGTCAGTGTTAGAGTTAGGGTTAGGTTTAAAGTTCAGGTTTAGGGTTTTGTGTAAATTAGATTAGGGTTAGGGGTTAGGGTTAGTGTTATATTTTGGTTTAGCTTTTTGAAAAACACAAAGCCCAGAGCTCCAGGGAGAAACTTCAGCTGCAACAGCCATGCCAAGGCCAGCGCCGCTGTACCCCAACATTTCTCCCTCCACACTTTTCTCCTTTGCCCCACACTCTACTGCCATGTGGCTATTACTGCTCTGCTTATGGTTAGCGCTACGCTTAGGGTTAAGGTTAGGGTTTTGGGTTAGTGCTAGGGTTAGGGTTAGGTTTAGTGTTATGGTTAGGGTTAAGGGTAGGGTTAAGGTTAGGGTTAAGGTTAGGGTTAAGGTTAGGGTTAAGGTTAGGGTTAAGGTTAGGGTTAAGGTTAGGGTTAAGGTTAGGGTTAAGGTTAGGGTTAAGGTTAGGGTTAAGGTTAGGGTTAAGGTTAGGGTTAAGGTTAGGGTTAAGGTTTGGGGTTAGGGTTACAGTTAGAGTTTCAGTTAGGGTTAGAGTCAGGTTTCGGGTTTAAGGTTTGGGTTTGGGGTTAGGGTTTGATTTGAGGTTAGGGTTTTTGGGCTAGGCTTATGGTTAGTTTTAGAGTTAGGGGTTAAGGTAAGCATTAGGTTTATGGTTAGGGTTAGGGTTAAGTATAGGGTTAGGGTTAGGTTTGGGGTTAGGTTTGGGGTTAGGTTCTGCGTTACGGTTAGATTTAGGGCTAGGGTCATAGTTAGGTGTAGTGTTGGGTTATGGTTAGGGTTAGTTTTTGGGTTCTTGTTAGGTTTAGGTGTAAATTTTGGGTATCTCTTAGGTTTTGGCTTAAGTTTAGGGTTAGTATTAGGTTTTGGTTTAGGGTAAGGTTTGAGAAAACTACCAAGCCTGTATATCCAGGGACACTGCTGCTGCAAAGGCATGCAAATCTAGCACTGTGCTGCCCCAACACTGGTCCCACCACACTTTTTCCTTGGCACCAGCCTCACTCCTAGGCTGCTTTTTCTGCTGTGCCTAGGGTTAGGGTTACACTTTGGTTTAGGGTTATGGTTTAGGGTTAGGGTTATGTCGGTTTCGGGGGGTGTTCTGGTGGGGTGCTATGACCTTCCGAAACTGACTCTAGTAGAAAGTCGCTCGGCAGCCACTGCACACACACACACGCACACACACACAAGCACCGGATAGCTTCTTCGACAGATTGACAGCAAAGAGGCAGGAAGGGTCCTTGTGTGGAATTCCACAGCAGAGGTTTATTTCAGCCCTGCGCGGGAAGGGAGCCAGGGACAAAAGACATCGAGGGATGGAGGGTCCAAGGTTATATACAGGGGCAGGGAAAGCATCAGGGACCAATGGTCTGAGGGCACAGGGGCAGTACATAGGCGGGACTAGGGTACGGGAGCCAATGGGAACATCTGAGGGAGTGGTGAGGAACAGGGTCCAGTGGGAGAGTGGGGAAGGGAGAATTTTTTTAGGGAAGGAACAGACAAGGTATAAGGGGGCAGGGAGGCAAACTGGGGAAGCAGAACTGGGATACATTTGCATAATGAAACAGCATCCTGGGAAAGGTCTTTTTAGTTCACTCTAACCTGGAGAGGATTTCTATCCCTGGGGATGGTCCCACCAATGGATTCCCTTTGTCCCTTGTGTTAAGGGCCCACTGGCCCCCACAGGGTTAGTGTTAGGATTTAGGTTTAGAGTTAGGGTTAGGGTTACGCTTAATGTTAGGGTGGAGAAAACCACAAAGCCCAGAGCTCTATGGACAAGCTTCAGCTGCAAAAGGTATGCCAAGGCTAGCGCTGCTCTGCCCCAACATTTCTCCCTCCACACTTTTCTCCTTGGCACCAGCCTCACTCCCATGTGGCTTTTGCTGCTCCGTCTAGAATTAGAGTTATGCTTAGGGTTAGGTTTGATAAAACCACAATGCTTTTGATTTTTGGGCAATCTGTGCCAGAGCTGGGTCCCCCTCACAGTAAGAGCATGCTTCCCAATTTCAGACAGCACCTCCTCTGTTTCAGTTTGTGCCTATTTGTTTGTGTTTCTATGGTTCTGTCACTGGGTACCATTAATAAGAGCCTGGCTTTGACTTGTTTGCACCCTCCCTCCAGGTGTTTATATACGTTAATAACATGCCCCATAGTCTTCTCTTCTCTGAACTAAACAGTTGGAGCTCTCCTAGCCTTTCCTCAAATGTGAGGTGCTCCAGTTCCTTAATCATCTTTGTAGTCCTTCACTGGACTCTCTGGAAGAACTCCGTATCTCTTTTATTCTAAGGAGCCCAGAATGGTGCCAGGAATGGCCTCATCAGTGCTGAGGGGAAGAATCATTGTTGTGATAGCTGATACAGCCCTAGCTTTATAATTTTAAAATTATTTTATCATTTTAAAAATCTTATTTTAAAATTCTGGAATTATTCCCACATCCTCTCCAGCTTAATTAATAACTTCCTGTCACCTACTGCAGTGCAGTTCAGATAAGAACACAGGAGAATGAGGATGGTCATACTGATGAGACTAAAGGTCTATCTGTCAATAGCCCACATGTATAAAAGAGAATAAAAATGGGCTGAGTATGCAGCTTTACTTCCCTCAAAATACCTCCTTTACCTCCATGGCTCACAGACTTCCTAATCAAAATAGGTGTCTATATATTTAATAGCCTTAAGGAACTTTTCTTCCATTATTTTTTTCTGATTGCTATATTAATTTATGTAAACTTCAAGCATCAACATTCTGTATCAAGGAATCCTTCAGGTGATGTGTGGTAGATTATATCAGCTGTGTTTTCTGTGTCTAAAAAGAGCCTTTGCCAGGAATAGATAGCAGACTGGTCTGGCCAAATTTCTCTTCAGAAAACCTTTTACCTTCCACTTATCTCCATGTCTTTAGTTTTTCCTTCCTTGAACTCAGACAATAGTGCCTGCCTCTGTCAGCTCACTTTTTGTGTTTGGTTAAATGTAAGTGCTATTCTTCAAACCCCTTATACAATCATACCCTGCTTAAAAATCTCTTACAGGCTGGATCATGAACAATCCCACTTCTGACTGTGCATCAGCTCTTTCAGGACACTGAGTGAATTCAGTTCTTTGAGTTTTCCTCCCACTACACATATAGCAACTTCAATTTCATCCTTATTGATAACTAGCTCTAGCAGCAGAACTACTGAATCCTGGTCTCCTATTGCTTTGTGAAGCCCAGTGTTAAGATCCCCTGGTCATTTTCTGATGTCTAATAGGTGCTGAACTCATGTTGCAGATTTGGAGCAGTAATAGGGCTCTTCCATTTTATTCAGCCATCATCTTTGAGTGTTCTATTCTGCTTCCAAATGTGACTGAAATCAGCTGACTGATTTGAAACCTGTCTCATGGAGCGCTGGAGTGAGGCACAGGAGAATGCAATATTCAGGTTGTTTTTTTTTTTTAATGCAGAATTGAGTTTTGACTGTTATCACCAAGAACCCCTTCCATTGTTACAAGACTGTTTATTATCAGGTTGCAGATAAACTAATTGTGTTTCATTAGGATTAGTACTGAAATGGCAGACTTGTGGCAAAGACTGAAGTTTATACACTCTAGCATTATACCCTAGAACATCTAGAAGTGTTTGTCATAAAAAGTTGCTAATTACAGAAAAAAAATCACGATTATCATAGAATAGAATCACAGAATGGCTTGGGTTGGAAGGGACCTTAAAGATCATCTGTTGCGGTGTGTAGGTTCCTGCGGTGGTATGGCATGCCACAGCCTTCTCGGAGAGTGCAGTGAGGCGTGCTCGGGGAGAGCGGCTGTTCCACTTCCCGTGCCTCTTCCAGGCTGCCCCTCGCATCCTTCGGAAAGCTGAAGCCCCGCAACATGGTGACGGTAAAGGAGGCGAGAATGCTCTCCGCATGAGGACTGCAGAAAATCTTTTATTTCACTGTGGGTCCCAGAAGCCTAGATCCAGCACATGTGCTGGCTCCCAAAGGCAAAGAGCCAGCACATGGCATGGTTCCCCCAGGCAGAGGCTGGTACCCCAAGGCAGGGTAGAATGCGAGAGAGGACTCACCACGTGCCATGCAGGGTCCTTTATCCAGCGTGAAGGGGGCAGGGAAAACACATGGACCAATGGTCTCAGGGCACAGGGGTGGTACATGGGCGGAGTTGGGCTAACAGAATCAGTGGGAGAAACCCGAGGGAGTGGTTAGGGCTAGGGGCTGGGAAGGGGGGACCCACATAGAAAGGCAAGCACAGGAGATAGAAAAAACAGAACACTACAATTCCCCCTTTCTTACTAATTAGAAGTGGGAAAGGCTTTTTCCCAGGACTCTTACAGTTAATTTCTATACAACAGAAAAATGGTAAAATAATGCAGAACAGTTGAATTTAAAATGATGAGGTTGCTGGTTGGTGTTGAACTTGAAGATTGGTGCCAGCTGAGTTTGTCTTCTGCTGAGGTTGCTAAGATGGTTTCCTTCCGGTAGTTGCTTGCTCTACTTTGGGTCTCGGTGACGAGGGAATCGGGGGAGAGGTGGGGGCATAGTCGCCGCTCTCGCCCATAGTTACGGTGATATAGGTGCCGCGCGGGAAGGGGGCAGCCTCGCGCGATCCCAGGGCCGGAGTCGGTCCTGCAGGTCTGGCACGGAGGGGGGCTGCTCCCGCCGCCGCCGCCTGTGCTCTCCCGGGGCATGGAGCCGCGGTTCCGCGCTGATCCCCCCTGGGGCAGATCGGCCCACATCCCTGGGCCAGCCCCGCACCACGGGGCCGCGCCGCTCCACTGCGCCGCTCTGCCCATTCCGCGAGTCCGGTACGGAGGAGAGCTGTCTCCAGCGCTGCTGCCCGCAGTCCCGGCTTTGGGAGCGCGGCCGCCGGCCTCACACGGCTGCCGGCCCCCGCCTGCGGCCCCA
>VZTD01000154.1:60328-182484 GCA_013397725.1 Rhagologus leucostigma | reverse complement strand
AACACCCGATGGTGAGGGGAGGAGCCGGTGTGACAACAAGAACCGACACGGGGGCAGGTGTCCCGACACGGGGGCAGGTGTCCTGACACGGGGGGCGGAGTTTGGGAGGGGCCAGGGCTTTCGGTGGGTGCGGGAAAATTCAAAGAAGAAGAAGGCCCTCTGGTGCGGCCGCGTGGTGCCGCCATTTTGACTGAAATGTGGTGCCGATACAGTGCGGTGTAGCGGGGTCGGGGTGAGGGTTAGGGAAGTGTCTGAGCTGGANCCAAGACAAGAACCCACCCCCAACACTCCACCCACCCTGAGGTAAAAAGGATTAAAATAAAAACAAAAAGGGACCCCCGTACCAGGCCAACCAGGCCATCCACAGGCTCCCCTAGCACAGGGGCTTTCCAGCAGGCACCCCTCAGGGGCTTACCAGCAAGGAGAGTCAAAGTAAAACACTCAGGATGGTCTGTCACTGTTCAGCTGACTTCCTTTGAAAGCTACTTTCCTCAGAAAGCTACTGGCTGTGGCTTCCCAAAGGCGACTTCTCTCCTGCAGCAGTGGCTGCAGGGGACACTCTCCAGGGCAGGTCGATGCTCTACATTTGGGCAGCCATTTGTTGCGGTGTGTAAGTTCCTGCAGTGGTATGGCATGCCACAGTCTTTTCAGGGAGCGCAGTGAGGCTTGCTCGGGGAGAGCGGCTGTTCCGCTTCCCATGCCTCTTCCAGGCTGCCCCTCACATCCTCCAGAAAGCTGAAGCCCCGCAACACAGTGACGATAAAGGAGGCAAGCATGCTCTCCGCATGAGGACTCCAGAAGATCTTTTATTTCATGGTGGCTGCCAGAAGCCTAGAGCCAGCATATGGCATGGTTCCCCCAGGTAGAGGCTGGTGCCGCAAGGCAGAGTAGAATGGGAGAGAGGACTTATCACGTGGCATGCAGCGTCCTTTATCCAGCGCGAAGGGAGCAGGGAGAGAGCACATGGACCAATGGTCACAGGGCACAGGGGCGGTACATGGGCGGCGTTGGGGTAACAGAATCAATGAGAGAAACCTGAGGGAGTGGTTAGGGCTAGGGGTGGGGAAGGGGGAACCCACTTGGAAAGGCAAGCACAGGAGAGAGGAGAAATACAACACTACAGTCATCTAGTTCCAATCTTTCTGCCATGGGCAAGGACAGCTTTTACTAGATGTGGTTGCTCAGAGCCCCATCCAAACTGGCCTTTAACATTCCCAGGGATGTGGCATCCACAGCTTCTCTGGGCAACCTGTTCCAGTGCCTCACCACTCTCACAGTAAAGAATTTCTTCCTAATATCTACTCAAAACCTACTCTTTCAGTTTTAAGCCACTTCCCCTTGTCTTGTCACTACGTGCTCTTGTAAATATACTCCATCTTTCTTGGAGGCCCCTTCAGGTACTGGAAGGCCACAATTAGATCACCCTGAAGCCTTCTCTCTTCCAGGCTGAACAATCCCAATTCTTTCAGCCTTTCCCAGCCATGCCCCATGCAGCCACTCACTCACTCCTCCACTGCCGGGATTCGGGAGAGAACTGGAAGTGTAAAAGTTAGAAAACTTGTGCGTTGAGATGAAGTCAGTTCAGCAGAAAAACCAAAAGCCGCACACACAACCAAAGCAAAACAAGGAATTAAATCACTGCTTCCCAAGGACAGACAGGTGTTCAGCCATCTCCAGTAGAGAAGGGCCCCATCACACGTAATGGTGACTTGGGAAGACAAACACCATGACTACAAACATCCCCACACCCCCACTTCCTCCTTCTTCCTCATCCGCTTCGTATACTGAACATAATATTGTATGATCTGGAATATTCCTCTGGTCAGTCTGGATCACCTGTCCTGGCTGTGTCTCCTCCCAACTTCCCATGCACCCTAGCCAATGACAGTTCCAAAGTTTCAGTCTACATTTGGTTATTAAAATGATGTTTGACTCCTTGATAACTGACAAAGGCGTTGTTTGTGAGTTTTGAGTCATTATTTGTGCATTACTGAAAGTTAATTTTTCACCTACTGCTATATTAGCCTAAATTGATAAAAGCTTGTGATTATTTCTTCATTTATTCCTTGATATTTTTTAAAAGTCAAATTATTTTCAAATCTTTACAGAAAATTCCTCTATAGCTGTGGGTGGAAGGAATGAAGCTGGTTAAGTAATTCTGAATTCATTTTAGAAAACTTCTCTTTTGCAACATAGAAGCATATTTATGTTTTTAATTAAAAAATAGAGACTATAAATTGCTGGTCAATTTTACAATGTTCTGTCACCTCACATTAATGCAGATACAGAAGATATACTTCATAAAATAAATATGTGGAGCAAGGATTCATGTGGCATGCTGATAGTCTCTCTTTTTACAGTACCTAGCACAACATATCTGTAACCTAGCTGATGTCTCTCAGCTCTACAGCAATATAAATGTTAATAAATTCCATCTGCTAAAACTTGATGTTCAGAGAAGGATTACTAAACAGGTACTTACATAAGCATTATCAGAGAGTTGTACCTATTTTATATAACTGATCAGTCATTAAGCACAATAGGGAAAAGAACAATACACAGGGGACTTGCATGCTATTTGGCTTTTTTATATGTAGACTAGCAGCTCGGGTAGTATTCAGAAGAGACACAAAGATTATAATAATCAAATTTGCTTTTTCAGTGCTGTCACCGTTACTGGGTTAGCTGCACATCAGATCCCTCCTTGGTCTTTCCCTGTCTCACGTGGGCCTTCCTGATTGGCAGATGAGCTGCTCCATTGCCCCTGAGATTAAATCCTGCAGATCTCTGACTCACAGCCTTGTCCCCAGCTGCAGAGGACTACCCAGCCAGCTGTGCCTCCACAGCAAACTGTGCTGAATTTAGTGCTTGAATGGGACTCTTTTTTGGTTCGACTTTCATTAGTAGATGCAATGACTCAGAACAGCTTTTTCAACACAAAAGTGCAGTAGTAAGACTATATGACAATAAAAAATGTCCTGAAACTAGAAGCAAATGAGTAAAGGTTATGTGATCTAAAACTTAAGTAGGTCTAACTCATGTCAGACACCATCCCTAGAGAATGGAGAGTCTAACTCTATTCCTCTTCTCTCTTTTCCCTTTCAGAGCTCAAGATAGTTCAGATGTGTAAAACCCCTCAGAGCAACTGAGCTCCTAGTTATTTCTCAGCAAGATACTCCAACAGGGGACACATAAAAACCATTGAAAATATTATTTTGTCTACATTCTTTCCATCTTAAAATCTGTTTAAATCTGAAAAATTTGCTACATGGTCTCTCTGCCAATGTCCAGAAACATCAATCTGAGTTAGCTCAAAAATCGGAAAAAATAGAATTTAAAAACTCTGCAAAACAAAATTAGACATAGCCTTTTAATCAGCAGGTTAAAAAAATGCCCTAATCTTAGCATGACCAAAAGTCAAGAGGATAAAAGGTTTTGTTAGGTTCAGACACACGGCCATTGTTTCAAACAGAAATGATGATGGATGGAACATTAACTCACACTTCTTCAGTTACAAGATTTCTGTTTTATCGTGCACAATGCACAGAGGTAAACCCACAAAACATAGAATTCAGTGTCTGGGAGTACCACCTAATTCTGCATGATTTCTAAAAGTGAGGAATACAGCCTTTGCAAAGGTGATAGAAAAGAACAGAGGCTGGCAAAGATGGGAACAAGACACACATTGCCGCAGTGCTGCCTGCCGGCTAGCGGGGACCACCAGCACCAGGCATACACCCACACCAGAGGGGGAGATGGAGGCTGATGGCGGCGCAGGAGGGCAGGTGAAGTCCTGGCTCGGGTTCGCCTTGCCCACCGATGGAAAGGGTGCATGGAGGAGGCAGAGACGAGGCGGAGGGACTTATTCGTGGTAAAGGAGAAGGTTTATTGAAGGCGAGGGTCCAACAAAAATCCAGGGAGGGGCACAAAGAAGCAAAAAAATGGCACTGACATGGGGTTTTATACCCCTACAGAATGGGCAGGGAAAGCATACAACAACCAATGATACTGCAGCAAGGGGGTGTTACAGAGGCAGGGAAAAGGGTGTTCAGCCAATAAGGACAGGGGTAGGCGGGGAGAGTTAACATGGGCCAATGGGGAGTCAAGGAACACAGAACTTTCTAGAGGTAAAACCTAATATAGAGGAGAAGGGGAGGAGATGGTGGTGGCGAATTATGCGGGTATGATCTGCATCGTCTGCACAGCCTGCTGGGAAGTCACCCTACCCTTAGGATTCTTGGGCTGTGTGAGCATCAAACCATTGGAGTCTGGGGTCCACTTGAGCTTGCTGGCCATGGCACCTGCTATGCCACACCGCAACAACACATCTTTGAGTTATTTTTCAGGGTTCTAAAGAGCATAATGCCAGAATGATTGTTTCAGATTCTCTCTTGTTAGAGAAAGGGAACCCTGATGTATCATTTATGCAATAGCCATGAGGCCCCCTTCACCTTACCACTCCCTGAAAAATACAAGAAAAACACAAAAACCACAATGGATTATAATTTATTTAATAGTGGACCACGTTGACTTTTAAACTATTAGACTACTCAAAGAACATTTATAAGAGAAGGCAGCAAACCCATTATTCATATCTGCATGTAGTGGTTTGGTACATCCAATATCCTTTTTGCAAAAGGTGACTAGCATATAAAAATTGTGAATTGCTGCCCAAAAGGCAGATTCTTTCATAGTTGATCATTAACGTGTTTCTTGTACCTTCTTCTGAACAGCCAGTATTGGCTGCTGTCAGGGACAGAATAATCTATTAGGCAAATTCATACCGATCCAGAGTAATGTGGTGATTCCTAAATGTTGTTTTTGCTAAACTGAAGACAGAATATTAAGTATTTACTTAAAGAGAAAGGAAAACAGCTTTTAATGATAATCTATGGAGTTCACAGATTAACATGTTTGCTATTATTGCTATTGTTCTTTTGTGGATGCTCCTGATGTTGATTGTAAGATCTGGTAATTTTTCATCCCCTGCCCTTGGCTGTAAAAAACACAAAAGCAGTGACCCTCCAGAAACAGAATGTCATTTGGGATGACAAATTCTGTCATCATATGGTTGTAAATATGCAGTTTAAAAGAGTTAAAATAGGTATGCAAATTGCAATGATAGTATTCCTAAACATGCCTGCAGGAACATCAGGTAGGCACAATCAAGGAAGAAAAATGCTGCTGTTTTAGGGACAGCATCTTGAATTTAAAGACAGGGCTGCAGCTGAGGGCTGCAGAATGTAAATTCACTTGTTAAACTGCTCATTTATATATATTTAAAAGCAGAGACTATAATTCAGAAAAGCACCATACATATTCTTAAGTACCTATTTACTGGAAAATAGGGAAGGCTTTTCACCGCATGCCTTGCATGATTGACGGTGGTCAGTGAGAAGAGTCTGCTGCAGTGGGAAAAGTGTACTGGCAGAGCTGAGGTATTTGACTGAAGCAGTTAGGCTGACAGTTACTCCCAGTATTGACATACATCCTTTCCACTGATATAACTAATTTCTTATATAGGATGTGGCTTTGCTAATCATACAGCTCACGTGCATCCAAATCTCACTGCAATTGTACAGATATACCAGCAGCTTTGTCCTAACAAAGAGCTGTAAGAAGCCTTTTCTCAAACAGTTTGCTAGGTAAGGACACTTTCCAGAACTAGAAACAAAGAAATAAAAGCAGAGAAATATAAATATGCTGTTATTTAATGCCAGCTGAATTCCAAGGATAAAAGAAAACAAAATATACAGCAGCCTGCATTTCACTGGGGAAAATCTTTCAGTTGCCTGATGGAGTTTTCCTACAGAAAAATAAAATACATATCTATTAAAAGATGAATGGCCAAATTTGGGTGATTTACCAATGCCAGGATTCACAAACTCATTTTTAACTGCCTGTTTCTCAAGTCAGTCCTGCTGTAGAGAAGTGGGCTCCATGCCAGCCCAGCCATGTGCCTCAGTGCCCCAGCACACGCCAGTCACACACCAGCCTGCACCCACCAGCAGACACACTTCCCCCTGTGGCACGGAAAAACAGGCAATGTGCTCCTGGGAGAAGACTGTTTGGAAACAATCCTACAAAATTAGCACTGTGTCCTGGCCTTATTCCCAGTTTTCACTTGAGGTCTCTTTAGTGAAATGCAGTAATGGAGCAGCTTGGGACAGTGGACAGGCAGTACTGGTGTGTCACACAGATGCAAAAGTTCATCTGTGGCATTGTAGGACTTGTATAATGCAAATCTTATTGTTTCCTTCTGGCTTCAAACCTCCGGAAGGACCTGTGATGCACAGAAAATATAGACTTTATTTAGAAAATAGCTCCCACTTCAGGAATAACAGTGACTTAGATGAAATCAGCCATAAATGCACATATGTCACTATATTCTGCAAGTGGCTTCATACGAAGCATTAAAAAATTATCACTTTATAAATTCTTTGTAGTGTCAATAATTTCAATATATTCAATTTACATGAGTGCTTTTGTCAAAGGTAATGAATGCAATCTATTTTGTTTTTCTGTTAACTATGTGTTTATGACACTATTTTTTGTATAATAAATATAATATAGTTTGAATAAAATGTTTTAAGTTATTAATTTTCTGCATAGTCAACCAGCCTTGCAAGTTGTAATGGAAACATTGTTAAGTTTTAGTCTTTTTTAATACTTCAGAAAGGTTTACAACTTTTTCTGACAAAATCCCTGAGATTAGCTCAGTTGGTTATAGCCTGGTGCTGAAAACACCAAGGTTGGGGGTTCAATCCCTGTGTGGGCCACTCACTTAGGATCTGGACTTGATGATCCTTGTGGGGCCCTTCCAACTCAGAATATTCTGTGATTCTGTGAAATATTAGTTTAACATCTTGAAGAGATGCAAAATAATAAAGAACGGAAAGAACTCATGGGCAAGAAAGACACAGTTTCCAAGGAATGTATGTACCTATAGAAGTAAAGGAAGCTGTAAAAGAACAGATTTTATAAACTGGAGTAATGTTCCCAACAGTAGAGTTAATGGCACACATAATCACAGATTCACGGAATCCTCAGGGTTGGGAGGGACCTCTGGAGATCATTCAGTCCAAGTCCCTGCCAAGGCAGGGTCACCTGGCACAGGTGACACAGGAACGCATCCAGGTGTGTTTTGAATGTCTCCAGAGAGGGACAGTCCATCTGGGTGGGTCTGCCACCCTCAATGTAAAGAGGTTCTTCCTCATGTTGAGTAATGGAACTTCTTGTGTTTTATTCTATGGCCATTACTTCTTCTGTCTGTACATGTAATGTCTGTACAGACAAGCAAACTTGGTATTGTCTTTCCATTTCTATTCCTACAAAGGCAATAGAACCTTGCAGACAAATTGGATGGTTAGATAGTGCCACCAAAAGACCTTCCTGAAACTGAGCCTTCTGGATTTTGACAAAACCTGAATATTCTGAGATTGGAAAATAAGGACAAAAGGCAATGTTTTGTGAAAAATAGTATTCAAAGAAGATTCTTCATAAAAGATAAGAATATTTGCTTCTGCTTTACTATTTCAATTTCCATTTAATAAATTATATCAAACACAGAATGCACTGACCTTTTAAAACCAAACATTTTAATAACTTCCTGGGAGACTGGATTAGAAATTACATTCACAAATATCCCTTGTGAAACCTTCGAACTCTGTTGACTCAGCACTGCCTCTCAGAAAATCTTTTCTACAAGAATTTCTTAATTAGCTGTAGCCCCACATATCACCTAAACCTTAATGGTGAAAAAGGGAAATGGCAGCATTCCCCCTGCTTTGGCAGGTGTATACCATGCAGGTGGACAAGCAAGTGGACAATCGAACATAGTTTCATGCTTTTCCTTCACTCGACTTATAACAAATAGTGATGAGTCCAAGTTACTCCCCAAAAAGAGTGTCTCGATGCCTGTTTAACCCCTTACAAAGGCAGCCCAAGTACTAAAATCTGTTTTGTTTCTAGTTTTCTTTGTCAAAGTCATAATGACATCTGAGCCACCAGAACATCACTTTGGGGTTTTTTTCCCCTTTATACAGCAACAGAAGGTGTCATTCCCAGGGATATCAGACACCTGAATGCCTGTACAATGGCAGAAGTAAATATTGGGACAGAGAAGTTGGTCTTTGGAAAGGACTTAGTGTACTGGAAAAACTTGTCGTATCATCAGATCCTTGAGGGAGAAGTAAGAGTGGAAGAAAACTGGTAATGAGGAAGAGCTTTAGGAAGGAGGGCAATGCATAATGTGTCTTCTCCCTCACACTTGGGATTACATGAAAGAGTGTCTATGAGATTTAATATAAAGATTAAAAAGAGTGTAGGTAGGTGGGATACCACAGCTCTTCACTACAGTGGGATTAAATTACCACAGAGCAATGACCTTAAAAGTTCCTCTATTAAAAAAAAAAAAGGCAAAAGCAAACAAAGACTAAACAAGTAAATTTATTTCCCCTGATCTGATTGATGCATGGCTGATTTTACTGTAATTTCTCTGGGCTCTGTATGCCATTGGGAGACTTGAGAAAGACACAGAAATTGTTTAAAGGAGTGTAAGAATGTAAAAAGGACATAAATTATCTGGCTTCTCCATAGCACATCATCAAATAACATTTGTTTGGTGATGGGGTCACTCACTGACATGCTGAGGAGCTCCAATATGCTTTCTCCCCACTTTGGAGCACATCAGAACTTTTAAATTATATTAGATGCTATTATATTTGATTAAATATTCTATGAAAAAAGAGGGCAGTGGATTTTACTGGAATACAGTACCTCTGGGAAAGTCATTCACAGAAGTTTTAAATTCAAGTTCCCTCAGTTTCACAGCCGTGAAAACCATTGCAAAGTGAATCCCCATCTTCTGCTGTAGCTTTCTTCCTCAGAAAGTACAGAAAGATCACAGTTGCCGTAGCACTGCATCTTTATGGGAGGGAGTGGTATAAATGGCCCCGCCATGGCACTCTGGCTGAAAATACCATCGAAAATGTGGAAACACCCCTACAAAATTCAAAGCACGTCATTACCATTTTTATCAGTGAATTTTGAATGAAACACATGGTCTCGGCCCAGATATGTAACATCTAGAGTTTCTGTCTCTTTCTGGAGACCTAGATCTAATTTAGCACAGACAAACGCATAACACAGACTTTCGTTTTTATGCTCTCATGCTGTATTCACTCAGTTGTAAGAATCTGACAATAACAATGTAGAAAAGCCATAAAGCATCTGGCTTCTCTGCAGTCTATCAGCAAACTATAAATGTCATAAGAATTGCTTAATACTAGGAAAGGATGGATGCACAAAGTTCCCGTTTTAGTAGCCTTTACCATCTTAAGGAAGTAATACTGGTAGGAGAGAAAAGTGAATATCAGCCTTTACCCAAATATGAAGGCACGCTTGTTTCAGCAAAATGCTCCCTTTAAAATGTTTGGAGATTTTAGTCTAAAAGTTTCTTTTATTTTATCTTAAATTACAGTTTACAATATAAACCTAGATACAGAGATGGTTTAAGGGGTTTTTTTTGGTAGCAGAAATTTTAGGATTTGGTCATACAGGAACCTTTCCCAGTGCCATTGTAGTTAATTATACTGATACTATTAACTGTTAGCTCTTCTGGCCTAACTCTCCTGTGTCAGCAGAGTTACCTGGAATATGAGTATTTTAAACCTTTTCAGATAGCTTGAAAATGGCTTCCCAAGTGGCAAACTGAAGGAATTGGAGGCAGGCCTGTGCCCATAGAATAAACTAATTTTAAACTTGTCCTATTTATATGACTTTCTCATGTAGAAAAGCCCCTGGGACAAAAGTGTTTTAAAATCTATTCCATAATACTTACTTTAGTATAATTATTCTTAAATGCTAAGAGTGTCCACATGAGGATTTTGTGGTTTGACCCTGGCTGGATGCCAGGCACCCACAAAAGCCTGTCGCTCACTCCTTTACAGCTGGACAGAGGGCAGAAATTATAATGAATAGTTCATGAAATGAGTTAACGACCAGGAGAGAGATCACTCATTAAATACCATCATGGGCAAAACAGGCTCAACTTTGAGATACTAAGTGAATTTATTGCTAACAAAATCAGAGGAGGATAATGAAAAGTAAAATAAACCCTTAAAAACACCTTCCCACCCCCCCAAACCCCTCTCTCTTTCGCACCAACAGTGCAAGGAGACAGGGCGTGGGGGTTTGTGGTCGGTTCGTCACCTGTGGTTTCTCTCAGTGCTCAGGGAGAGGAGTCGTTCCCCTGCTGCACCATGGGGTCCCTCCCACAGGAGACAGTTCTCTGTTAACTTCTCTGACACACGACTTCTCCACCTCAGAACCAACGGTCTTCCCAAAGCTGCTGCAGCGTGAGCCCCTCCCACGGGCAGACAGTCCTCCCCAACCTGCTGCGCCATGGGTCACTCTTCCACAGGGTGCAGTCCTCCAAGGACAGGCTGCTCCAGCCTGGGAGCAGGGCCCCTCTCTCCACGTGTCTCGCACTGGATCACAGCCTCCTCCAGGCGTCCACCCGCTCCGGCACAGGCACCTCCCCCACGGGCTGCGGGTGGATCTCTGCATCCCCCGTGGACCCATGGGCTGCAGGGGCACAGCTGCCTCATCACGGTCTGCACCACAGCCTGCAGAGGCATCTGAGCTCTGGTGCCTGGAGCACCTCCTCCCCCTCCTTCTGCACTGACCTTGGGGTCTGCAGAGTTGTTCTGCTCTCATGTTCTCACCTACTCCTCTTCTCTGGCAGGAATGAAAACTGTGCCACAAACTTTGTTTTTATTTCTTCTTAAATATGGTATTAAAGAGGCGTTATCACCATCTATAATTGGTCCAGCCTTGGCCAGAGGCACATCTATCCTCAGAGCCATCAGGGACTGTCTCTTCTGGGCATGGTGGAAGCTTCTGGAAGCTTCTCACAGATGCCACTGCTGTGCCCCTCCCCCCCTCCACTACCAAGAACCAGGCCATGCAAAACCAACACATCCAGAACAGCAATTTCAGTCAATGTGCAAGTGCTTATGTATGTGGACATTTGTAGATACTTTACCCTTTCACATATAATGAAGGCAGCAAGGTATTGTGGACTGTGGTTCCAAGGAGGAGACACTGAGCGAACTTAATGAGGGCAAACCCTAATGAATGGTGTGATGAAATTAATTAAACTACCTAAAACATTTCACAGATCCAAGTTTTGAATGTATCAACAAGGGACTGAATGAAGTAATGTAGTTTCTTTTCTAGTACTGGGAATTTCAAGCCTTTGATACACCCCTCACAGACACTAAGAAGAAAATTCTAGTCATTGGGCAAGAGGCAAAGAATTGCTCTGGATTAGACACTGGCAAAGTAACAAAACAAATAGTCAATTTTCACCTTGGCAAAGTGTCTGTGCTAAATCAGTGTTGGAAATATTTATCAATAAATCAGGAATTAAAGAACAGCAAGATGTAATCGCTCTTGTAATGCAAATAGCAATTAACAACAATATTTGCATTTGACGCAAAGCTCTGAGGATAATAAAGACTGGAAGTGCTTGTAAAGAATCCCACCAGTAGACAAATGGGAAGCACAGCAGCAGATAAAATCTGATCCCAAAACTATCATGACGCCTCAAGGGATTAACTGCATCAAATGTTATTTATAGCTGTCTCAAGGAGGGGAATCACAGCACTCTTCACTGCCATCCACAGCCTGGCTCTTGTCTGTGAGTCCTGCAGGGGCGCAGATGCCACCTCATCTCTGGTGTATGGGATTCCCATGAAAGGGCACAAGGAGCACAAGCCTGGAGGGAGCAAGAAGGGCTTTCCCTGCTGCAAAGCAAGTGCAGCTGAGGGACCCCTTTGTGTCCCTTAGCTACAAAGGAATATGGGTGCCACTGCTTCAGACTTACTGATGGGAATTAAGAAGAAATTTTCTTTTTGAATACATTATTCTATCAGGTGACTTTGATACCTTCTCCTGTATTAACTAGCGTCAGCCACTGCACTGACTCAGAGGGAAAAGCTATGCCATTAATGCCACATTCCTCCGATTAGGAAGATGACATGGAAATGTCCCAAGTCCTCAGGGACCAGCAAATTGCTGCCAGAAGTCGTTCTCATTCCAGCTAGTAGCAGCAATCCCAGACTTGTGCCATTTAGATTGAGAGACATGCAAGGGAAATAGTCAAAATCTCACAGCTGGAAAAGGCTAAGGTGTATTTTCTCCTAATTAAAAACTGAGACAAATTAGTAGTCTATAGTTCTTTTGGTGGTCCTTTGATTTGAGACACCTGAAGAGGGTTATAGTTATAGGAGGGGAGTGCTCAGCACCTTTGAAAGTCCAGCCGCTGCATCCCCTGAGGTGGGAAATCTCCATCCCTCCATTACCTGCCACATCCCTACCTATATATTAAAATGTGAATCAACACCCTGGAAAGAGAAAATTGTTAAAGGGCTGACAGCATTTATAAATACCTTGAGCTTATAGTGAATAAAATAGTCATAACACAAGTACCCCCACTTTTGGGGATTTTATCAGCATTCAACCTGGCTACTGTATGTACATCTGCATATGAATTGCAAAATTAAGAAAAAAATACACAGGTATTCATTTATTGTCAAAATAACAAAACAAAGCCCCCCAAAAGCTTATAAATATTCTGAAAGCATATACCATCTATCAGAGAGCAAAGTACCCCCTCACTCTCCACTGCCCTTCCTAATGCCTCTGTCTCTTCCCTGGCCTGAGAAAGTACGGGTTTCCCAGTGCTGCCACGGCCCATACTGCCCATGAGGGCATTGCTCCCACATCCCACTGACGCTGCCCTGGGCAGAGCCACTGCAGGCAGCTCTGGCTGGCTGGCAGCAATCCCGGTGCTGCATGGCAGTGAGCAGTGACAAC
Organism: Rhagologus leucostigma; assembly: GCA_013397725.1. Classification (NCBI taxonomy): domain Eukaryota; kingdom Metazoa; phylum Chordata; class Aves; order Passeriformes; genus Rhagologus; species Rhagologus leucostigma. Next base: position 169,602 of record VZTD01000154.1, on the reverse strand, counting down.
ACAGCACAACGCTGCCGGGCGAGGTGGGCAGGATGGAACAGCTCAGGACAGCTGAGAGGTAGGAATTACAAACTTTGCCATGTTAGATTGTGCTGATCTCCTCCACAAGCCTTATATGAGAAAGAGCAGCAGGGTTTGGCCTAAGATGGGAGACATTGAACACAGGACAAGTTGGATTTTAAGGACCACATGTTGAGAGGATTCAAAAGTATGAGAGAAACACAGCATGATTAGAAAAGATCAGGGATCTGGAATGGGGCAGAGAGGGGTGAACCAGCTCAGGGCTGGGGAAGAGGGAGGAAGAGAGTATAGAGGGAATAAGAGAGGATGAAAAAATCTTTTGTAATAGTCCAAATACCATGGTCAGAATAATAGTGCTCTGAAGGGAGACTGAGTTTTTTTTACACAGCATTAAAATGAAGCATTAGATAAAGTTTGAAGAAAAATGCCGAAAAAAGCCATGAATTAAATGATACCCATCTGTTTCTTCAAAGAATGCAGAAGAGGATAGATCCTTGACCAGTAATCATCATATATAAGATGATAGTGTTTAACTGAGTTCAGATTTTTAAAAAGCATATATATTTGACTTGTGATAGAGGCAGGGAAGACTTACCTCTCAGCTGTATTTTTAAAGCTATGTGTTAGGAGAACCTTTAACAGAAATCTCTGTGACCAAAACATTAGCTGACATATAAATATTGACTATAGTTTAAGTGTTTTGAGTTCAGGAACTAAAAGCAGTTCTGCTAGTTAGTAGTCCAAATTTTGTTAATTAATTTAGTAATTTCCCCATCTTTATATGCCAAATATCTAATGTAAATGTGAACTGAAAAAATATCCTTTTCTTGCAGAAAATTATTTTCAGCATGGGGGAAAGAAAGGTTTCCACAGAAGAACTCTGGTGGTTCCTCTGGTTATTCCCCCAGCTGTGTGTTTCACCTTTTGCAGAGGTTATCTCTCTGGCAGCAGAACAAGCAGGAAAGGCGGACATGAGTGCCTCGGCCAGCCCAGCTTGCATAGACAGGGAATCTCAGCTCCCACACCAGACTTTCCCCGCAGCAGCTGAAGCGTTGACATGCGATCTCTTCTGCCAGCTCTGTTATGGTGATGTGATTTCCAGCAGGGAGAAAATTAAAGATAGTTGGGGTCTGAGCCATAAAAAACAGTTCTGCAGTTCATGGACATTTGTTCTTAGCACTTGTTCATTCATTCATTTGTAGGTGTTTTTTAATTTTAGGTGTTTGGGTTTTTTTTAATTGATAAAAAGCCATTTACATTCTTGTCTATATAGGCAAGAAATTCCTCTGCACAAGTCTTTTCTATAAACACATTTTGTTAATGGAAAATATTTTATAAACTAAAGTTAACCTCTGCCTTGCCAAGATAAAAGATGTTTTTAATGCATTACCATCTCAATAGAAATGAGATACTCTTCATTTGGACTCATTTCATCCAGTTAAGTAATTGTAAGTGAAGAATCTAACACCAGGCAATTGATGGATATTAAATTACAGTTTGTGTGTCTACAGAAGAATGGTAAAATGGTTCAAACCACACCTTTTCCCAGGGGAGACTGTAGTAGAGTTCAGAAAGTAAATTGAATTATGGCAGCTAATGAGTTACAGCACTTCAGCTCCACTAACTCTTTCTCTGCATATTCTCCTGCAGGGAAGGACACATGTCTCTCCTCAACCCCTGTGTCTCTCCTCAATCCCTGGTAAAACCCCTGCACAGCTGGGCTAGAAGAAGGCAGACAGACCAGGAGGGCACTGGACACTGCCAGATGGGCACTGAGAGGCTGAGCTCTGACTTCTCAGCACCTTGCTGAACCACCAAAAAACCAGCACAATTACAAGCCTGGTGATCTAGACTGTTTGGACTCAGCTACACTCCTTGGGTAGACCAGTTAGTCCAATTTCTACTAAAATGGTTATGCCAATTAGATTAAAGTGGTTTACACGTGGTTTACAGAGATTTAATGGAAAACTTTAGGAAGTGGAGGAGAAGCGTTTTCTACCACTCTTGGCATTACAAGAGTGCCTGAAGGCAAACTGGGTCATGCCAGAATGGAAATGTGACTCCCCCAGCAACAGTGAAAATAAGCAAGGGACATACAGGATCTATACTGCTTGAAAATTCTGAAAAGCTCTCTTCCTCAAAAGGATGTTCTAGTTTTAGCCTGGGTATGAGAATTTTTGGCTGAAGCCTCTAGAGTTATGGTGTCTGGAAAACCGGAGGACCCAATGATTTCTCTATTTGTTCATAACTGAATACTTGTTCGTAAATGAATACTTGTTCATAACTGAATACTTGTTCATAATTGAATTAGGAAAAAAAAGGTGATCATTAACTAATTTAATTATGCCCTGAAAGAAATGCCATATTATTATTAACAAATTATTATTTGTTTAACTAAATGTATATGCACCAATATGCTTACGTATTTTTGTGAAAAATTGCGGATACAGAAGAAACTGCATTTATCATGTACCTTACCACAGTATTTTGTTCATTAAATCATCTCCACCATGATCCTGTCCACACTACAAATCCATATATGTAATATGTGTCATAATATGTGGTGGCAGAACATAGTTTTATACATCAGTCTTAAAGCTTTTAGCAATGTAGCCACAGGAGAGGTATAGAAATGCTTGTCACATCCAGGACAGTAGCCTGGAGACAGGTGATGCCGGCACCTTTGCTCCTCCGCAGCTGGAGTTCCCTTAGGAGACTCACTGTTTAAACAAATTCAGGCAAATCCTTCCAAAAGGCCCTGAAGAGCTGAAGCAGACCCAAAGAGAAGGGGGAAACTGCAGCTCCTTCCCCATCATCCTGCAGCGCGGGGGCTGGGATGACACACTTGGTCCCCACTGCCTCCCCCTTCCAGCAGCGCCAGAAGTAGGTGCAAGAGGGCATCTCGCAGCCTCGGAGGCGCCCAATGTTAGCAGCTTTCTGCTATGATAAAGGTCAGGAGAGCTCACTCCCGGCCCAGCGCTGCGCCGCCAAGGTTCACTACCCAGACTCTGCTCCAGGGAAAGGCAAGAGGCACTGCAGGGCACATATGCTTTTGTTTATTGAACTCTGCCTGCCCGTGACCCACTTGCTGCTGCCACTCAGACATGCTTTCTCATCCCAAAATACCAGCACAGTATTTTTCCTCTATCAGCCTCAATTTTTCCAAGTGCATGCAATATTTAAAATTAAGACATAAAATTAATGCATAAGATTCAGTTACATTTAGATCTGCAAATGTCAATAATTTTTTTTCCTGTGGCTTTGCAGCTTTTTGGGGATAGGAATTAGGTGGGTTTTTTTCCAGTTTTTATTATTTTTCCACAACTTCCAGTTTGGCTTTAGACTCCGGCAATCACACACCCCAGCACAACATAGAGACAATCAGAATTTCATCCCCTGATTAGAAAAAGGGCTGAAAAAGACTACTTAAGCTTAACTATGGAAATTCAAATTTCTCTGATACAGTGGAAATAAACAGGTAGAGACAGAGAAAGTGAGAGAAGAAAGGTGGGGGGAAAAGGCTTCCTCCTCCAAGCCCCTGAAGTGAATATTTGGATATACTAGCCCTTAACATTTTTATATATGATATAATATTCATAACTCTTTTTATCACAGTAATCCTGTTTATTTGAACCATTTTCATGCTATTTTCAATCCCTACTGTACTGGAGAACGGTTGAAAGAAAAAAGGTCCATTAAACTATTCAAGACCACCCCCTTGACACTATTGTAACCTGCTGATAACTGCTTTGCATTGTCTTGTAGGCCCTCAATAAAAAAGGAAGAAGAATGTGCCACAAGAACCTGTGGTACCGCTTTTAAAATTCTGTCTGCAAACTACCAGTTTACACTGAGAAGGGAAAAACCCCAAAATTAAAGTGATAAAAATACGTGATATTATTATTATTGTTATTGTTATTATCCTTCCAACCTAAATCCTAAAATCATCTTTGTGGAATAGCGAAGACCTATCATTTAATCCTAACTCTTTTAGTTGGTCTAGGTATAGTATTTAATTTCTGATAATATAGGACATCACATGTGATAAACGCAAGATATAACAGGGTAAGTATATGAATAGTGGTTTAACACGCATGAGCTGATATTAAAGGCAGTTTAGGTCAATTTAGCATTAAGCTAAATTATAGGATTAGAAAATGTCAGAGGTGCAAGACAGCGATGAAGTGAGACTTTGGGTAAAAAAGAAGCAGCTTGGTTGGTAGCCAACAAAGAGAATTTTTTTGTTGTTCCTCATCTGAGAGAACGTGGATTGATTATATCCAACTAATTTGTACAGATTGAAAAGTTCTGTTTATTGACCAAGATAACCGAAAAGGGTATCAGCATTCCGTGTTCTACCTTTCCTTGAAATTTTCTTTCTGAACACGAGTTAGGTGAAGATTCAAATGAGCAATTCCTTTCTTAGTTTTTTTGAAATAATCTTAATTTTGATCTTCAATATCTCCCTCTGTTTTTAAATTTTTCTTCTCTTTTGTTTTCACATTATCATTATTGGTATTTATTTTTTTAGCACTGTTGCATATTAGTTCTCTATATCAAACCTTTGTTGCATTTCTCTTTATTTATCTACTGTGTTACATGATTTAGTTGCTAAATAAAACTCCTTTCAATTGCTATTATGAAAGCCTCTTTTGGTTTCTTGAACTCCTCTCATTTCCCACATAGCCTCTCAGGGTCAACAGGAGAGGGAAGCAGAGATGACTGAAGTTGTTGCATTGTTGCAATCTTTGCATTGACGTGGACACAATAAATTGTCCTTACTGCAAAAGGAAATTCCTCAACATGACAGTCAGTCTCTGCTGCTCTCCAGTGACTTCTGTTTTGGGGAAGAGTAGGATGTACTTGAGCACGGCATGAGCAGAAGGGGATAGAAAATCCTCTTCAGGAACAGACACCACTTGTACCAGTCCCAGCATTTTTAGCTATAAGTGCAAAGCAACAGTGAGAACTAAACCCAAATATTCAAAAGAGCAACTATTTTGCAAAGTGCTGCTTTAAAAAAGGAGGTATAATCTAGCCCCTATATGGCATCTCCTAAGTAAGATTCACTGTAATTTTCAAATAGCTGAATTAAGAAAGAAGAGCCATGTAATACTGGCAGAATTTCTCACACATGGACACATGCTTCAACTGAAAAAAACCAAAACCTAAACAAAACAACAAGAAATCCACAAACACCTCAAAACAGTGAATAACTTTGAATTCAGTTATTATATCTGCTATCACCACCTGAATATGCTATTTCTTCCCTCCTCTGCTGTTGCCCGTTGTCACTGCAGGCACGGAATGGAAAGAGCTGAAGAAAGCAGAACTAAGACAGATAAAAGGGTCAGTTTGCCGAGACAAAAGATGATATCACGTCGAGACAAATTACAGAGGTGCTGTGTCTAAATGTGTTGAAGCAATAACTGCTATACAACAGCCATATCAGCAGGGCTGCTCTGAGCCTGCTGCTCACGCACGCTGCATGCAAAGCAGGGCCCGCAGCCAGCGCTGCCATTCCGGTCACACACAGCGGCAGCTCCGCGGCAGCTCGGAGACAGCTACCAGGCCACCTGCAGGCCATGCTGCTCCGGCACGGAAACAGCTGCACAAGAAGTCATTGGAAGTGACAGGTAGCCCGGCGCTGGAGGGTAGAGCCCCAGCCCGGCGCTGCGCAGCCGGATCTGCATCCCCTGTGCATCCCCTGTGCATCCCCAGCGCATCCCCAGCGCATTCCCAGCGCATTCCCAGCTCATCCCCAGTGCACCCCTCAGCAGGTCCCCAGAGCATCCCTGGGGCATCCCCAGCGCATTCCCAGCACATCCCCAGCACAACCCCAGCACATCCCCAGCACGTCCTTCAGCGCGTTCCACCCCCACCTGCTCCCCGGCTGCCTCTCTAATCCATCCACCCTGCCCATCTGAGAGTCGAAGGCAAGAGAAGGAATTTATTTATTTGTTTATTTATTTTTTATTTTTTTTTTAATTTAAAGCCAGCTAGGGAAAATACAGGAGCTCTCAAGCATGCAGTGACTTCAGAAGGTCTCACAAAATTGCTAATCAGCTGAGCAACTTGAGAGGTAAAGGGTAGTTAGCACCTGTGAAAGATCAAAAACTGCTCACAGGCAGGCTGTTAACCCTGATGGAGAGAAAACTGGATAGTTAGCACTCCTAGAAGAGAAAGGTGCCATGACTGCCTGAAGCGTAACTGTAACAGAGGGGGGAAAAAACCGTATAGATAAATCAATAATGTATGGATACGTAGATAGATCTATCTGTCTCACAGCACATTGTCATTTGACATGTCACTTTCTTCAACATCACATGGTTATATATCTCTTGCTAGGGCAAGGGGAGATTGTATTTTTACGACTCCCCCTTGTAATTATATTTACAATTACTTGCTGGAAAAGGGAGATCAACCTCATCCACAGGCAGAGCTAGGACACCTGCCTTGACATCACTTTTGTTCCAAGACACAAAGCCGCCTTGGCTCTGACGCCAAGCTCAAGCAGATCTGAATTCCCATTGCTGTGCCAAGTCAAATGCTGATGGCACAACCTGCTGAAAAGAGACCAGAGTTTTATGAGCTAGTTCAGAGAGTACCTGTGATTTTTAGCAGCTGATATTACCAAACCAGCCTGAATTGCCTTCAGTACTAAAATTGCTAGGGCTAGAGTAAATTAATCTATAAGGTTGTGGCACAAAATTGCAAAAGCAGCACCAGACTATCAGAATATTGCTCGTGGGACATGGTTCTTTGCAACAAAGAGTATCTAGAGCTGAAATGTTCACCCAATTCAGTTATATTGTTACAATCTCACACCTGTGGGAAAGATCAGCAGCCCATTTTGTGTGCCATGCTGTGCTGCCAGTGTAATGGGCAAAAAAACTGTGCAGCAACAAGCACTGGGATGTATTCAGCACTTCCGATCTAGGAAGGAGCTTTTCTAGTTTTAAAATGATTGAAGACTGTAAGTGCTGGGAAGGTTTTGGGTCCTAGCAAAGGAGGTTTTTTAGATGCATGTAATCTAAAAGATGCGGAATTTTTTTTTCTTTATCTGAAGACAATACGCCTAGAATTACCCACACCTCCAGATGGATACCGCAAGTCCAAAACATGGACAGCAATTGTTTGTTTAGTCCTCAAAAGAAACTGATGTGTGAAGATATAAGAGAATTTTAAGGAGTGAAGGAAAGAACATGTTTTATACTTCTTCTCGATGACCCTGACATACAGATTGTATTCTCTCAAGGCCATGAAAATAGATGAAGTGCTTGATCCTCTAAAAGGAAGGTGAATTAATTGCCAAAATTGGCATGATGCTTTGAGGCCCAGAGAACTCCTAATTGTCCTTGGAACACTCCATTACCCTTATAAATGTTGTCATTATTTGGAGAGGGGGAAGAGAATTCAATCTGAAAACAAAGTAATATTGGTTATATATTGTGATTGCCTTGAAAACCACATTTTTTTCTAGACCTCTATGTTCTATCCATTGAAGAGCTGACAATCAAAAGTTCAGAAGCGATAAAATCAATTTCTCAAAATTATTGCTATATATGGACATCACATATGATTATTGCTATATATGGGGTGATCAGAATATTTTGAAAATAAATATGTAGAGAATTAAATGCTTTTTTTCCAAGTATTTTCTCTCAGTCTCTCTTCTTTTGTCTTAATCCATCGATCCTGAAATCATGATAATCAATATCTCTACTTTTAAAAACATTCTGTGTGAGGAAAATGATTTCCATTTACTTCAGATGAGTAGTTTTGACAATGGGGAATCCTCTGGCATTGAATTGCCAGTGGAAGTGATACACCAGCACAGACCAAGGGTTAATGAGGAAAAGAAAAAGCAACCAAATCTAGGAAATAGCAGAGTCACAATTTCAAAGGAGCAAGGTGGAATATTAAATTTCATCCCAATTCTTTGAATCCTAGGGTGGAATTATTAACACCCTGGGGGCTGTCAAAGCATCTGGAGAAATTATCAACATGAAGCACTAGTATTCAGTTTATCTGTATGCAGTATATGGATCTGTGGGGTGAAATATTTTGCTTCTGTGGCAGATCTTCAAAACCAGTCATTTTTTCCTTTACGAATGGTTTCAGTCTTATACAGTCACCTTGAATTGTGCAGATTCTGGGACTGCTTTCCAAATCATATGCAGTAACATAATATAACTGGAGTCTCTGCTTTTCAGCCTGTGGTAACCTGAATGTGAGACAAACAAGAGATCACTGGTCCATCACAGATGCTTGCATCCAAAACCTAATTTAGGAACCAGATTCAGAGACCTTCTCTTTGCCACTCCCACTGGGTGTAGAGTTGGCTTTTATTGAACTGAAGGAACTCTGTGTATTCAGCTGTTGCATATCAGCTCTCAGAGAACAGAAATGTCTCAGCCTTGGGGAGTTAGGCACTTAACTCAGCATGTTGAATTTCATGATTAGAGGTGTATGCTCAGAAGTTATGGGTGAGCAAGATCTGTGTTGTCATTCATCTCCCTACTTCTAGGTTATCTCTGAGGTCTTTCCAAAATGAAGAAGTCCTCGGAATTTCAGTACATGTGACACAAAGATGTATCCTGTCATTTGAAATTATGCAAAATGGTACTATTGTAACATAAAATACATCGCTATACAAGTCCTGTTGCATTAACGAAATATAAATCACAAGGGTAGAGGTAAAGAACAAAGGGTTGTAACTTCCATATGCTCTGGAAACCTGGAGATATCATGGGCTTCCTGTAGTCTCAAGACTGTTTTTATTCACTTTAATGTATTTTGTGACACAATCAAGTAGGTACACAATCTGAAAAGGCCTATCCATGAGTGAAGTTGTACAAGGAGGTGGGGCCCACAGGAGAATATTTCAATAATTTCAATAATATTTCACTATATTACTAATTTTATTTTTAATAAGTTTTATTAAATATCTTATTACCTTAATAGCAGTAGCAAACAGAGAGAATCTGGATTCAGACCGTGAGTGCTTAATTGCAGGAAAGCATCATTGCCTTGATAATTTTGTTATGTCATCAGGTTTGAATGAATTGTAAAATCTTAGAACCATAGAATATTCTCAGTTGGAAGGGACCCACAAGGATCATTGAAATCCAGCTCCTGGTCTAGCACAGGACGGTTCCAAGAGTCACACCATGTGCCTGAGAGCATTGTCCAAATGCTTCTTGAACTCTGTCAGGCTTGGTGCTGTGACCACTTTCCTGGGGAGCCTGTTCCAGTGCCCAAACACCCTCTGGGTGAAGAACATTTTCCTAATATACAGCCTAAAGACGCTATACACATCAAGAAGATCCTTTCTTTAATCTGGAAATTTTTCACGTTAGTTTACACAAAAGTTTTATAATTTTCCTATATTGCAAAAGCTGATATGTTTTTCTCTTGCTAATGAGGTCCACAGGATTTTAATCAAAAACTCTTGGCAGAGATTACAAATAAGAAATCATTCTGGACAACACTTATGTAGTCAAGCTTACTAAGCAAATTCCACCTTAAAGACAGAGTAGCTTCTTTGGTTCTGTGAAGATACTTGTTCACCTTTCAGTTGAGAAATTCTGGTAGTTAAAGGCTGTCATCAGCATTTCTTGGGATTTAAATACTGGGATTGGTTAACCTCCATTTCCTTTAGTTGTCTTACTTTTTAGAGCTATAGTTTGAATTTTCGCTTACAGGTGTTCTCATGTATGCAACCTGTATTGATCTTAGCTAATACTGCAAGAATCAAAAGAACTTGAAAAATAAATGTAAAGTCCTTCTACTGGATAATTATATGATTTATATTTTTCTGTCTCACATTTGTGTCAGTGGTGACTTTTCTTTTTTATACAAGTGTATCTCAATTTTTAATCCTCTTTTGTTCTTTATTGTTGTCTTGTATGCTGAAACCATATGTAGACAAGTTCCACAGGTAGTGGCATAATTGTGTCATTTGTTTGTTCATTTTTCACTTTATCCCTATCAATTTGGTTGATAGACACTTTTTAACTTTCTTCTTATGTAAAAAAGGCTAAACAGCAGTACTCAGTTTACTTTATATCACAGTTAAGATGCCATTGAGATTAACAGGAACAATTCGTATCCTTTTGGAAGTATTTTATCTCAGTCTCTAGAGATTTGTTTAAACAACACAACATTCTGTTTCCGTTAGTAACCACAAAAATGAGAAATTTAGATTTAAGTGACAGGTAAGATTTTGCATAATTTTCTTTTTCCTGAGTTAGGAGAGGGATTTGTCAGACAAATAAGACAAAAATGTGGGGGGTCTTACAGGTAATCACAGCTTTACAGACATACATTCATACTTAAGACAGCTATGTTTTGATATAACCTTGGGTATCAAAATTCTCAGCTCAGACAGAAGGAAAATCAGCCAATTCCAATAATCTCTTGAAACAAACTGTCTCATACTTCAAGATTAGCTTCTTTATTTCTGAAAAACTTCTAGTTGAAAAAGGACAGTGTAAGTGACAAAAAATGATTCTCAAATGAAACATCTGTTTCTACCTATTCTTGCCAATGACCTGACCCATTCTGTTATCAAGGTCTTCCTGTTAATTAAAGATTAAAAATCATTGTAAAAAAATGAAATTATTTAAACAAAGCTTACTAATGAAGGCTTCCTTATCAATGCTTGTACTTAAAAATATCAGACAGCAAAATGAAAATTGTATACTAAAAGCCTACTGTTCACAGAGAATTTTTTTTGCAATGGAGAATTAATGGTTTTGCACTTTATAGCAGTAATGCATTTGTTTGAAATGGGCAAAGTGTAAGGATTTACTATACTCATTTCTTTATTTTTCAGTTCTTAGCTTTCATAAAGGGTGTGATCGATACATAATCGCTCAACAATTTCATGTGCTTTCAATTAAAAAATTATTGTCTGTTTTTATAATTCACTGAAAATTTGAAAAATAGAAATACAAAACTTATCAGAACCTAACAGCACTTCTCATTTAGCAGGCAAACAAAGTAGTGTCGATAGGAAAGCGGGACATTCTTGCTACTTTGAATTCAAGGGTAAACTCCATGTCTTCAGAAGAGCCACAGTTTCGCCCAAGGAGTCCTGCGGTGGTGGGCTCTACTGCAGCAGTTTGTGCATACATTTCCCCTTCTCCATACTTTTCCTGTGCTTATGGTTCTCACACTATCATGGTGGCCTCCACCAACAAGCCCAGGTTTCACCCTCTGATTGCTTCTTCCCTGCCTCCAGGCTCAACAGCTCATCCTGACTGCAAAATTCTGACCTCAGCCAGCATCTGGCCCACACCTCCTGTCTGACCCCTCACCTGGGTGAGATCTTGATGAATGTATAAAACTTTATAAAGCACATGCATATTGCTGTAACAGTATAGCATTATATAAAAAACTTAATGCAGCATCATAGTTAGAGTTACCTGTTATGAAATAATAATTATAATTACAGGGAACAAACCTAAAATGTGCTATATTCAGTCAGCTAAGTGGCCTGTCACAGCACATTGGATTTCTTGTGCTTTGTCCATTTTGTTAGTGCTGGGTTTTTCCAATTTGCATAGCACTGAGGATACTGTTGGTCCTAATCCAATTTGCTTGCATACTTGCTTGCTTGCTCTTTTTGCCAGTCCCTGCCCTGTGGTTTCTCAGCCTACTCTTCCCTTCCTCTCCTAAACCCTGTTGACCTCTACTCTGTTTTGCTAACACCACAAAATAAGTTCTGCTAATTTGGAAAAGAATTAAGTTTCATTCATAATACTGAGATGACTCCAGTAGGATACAGACAATGGTGTGAAAAGGGGCAGGATTTAGCCCTTTGCCATTATCATTCAGAATCAAAAAAATATAAATATCATGTGCCATGCTACAACAGCTGTTTGCTGCCTTTTTCCCCCGCTATGCTTATTGTTTGAAAATTTAGAGGGAAAACTCAGAACGTATTATCGCTGGAAAAACCCCCAAGGCCTTGTGCAGCGGTGAGCTCCCACAGGCAGGCTCCTACAGCCCTCTGGAAAGTTTAAGCCTATGATACCAGGCATTGCACATTGTTAACTTCCTGGGTAGAGCTCTTGCTTCAAGCATTCGTACTGATGCTCCTTCTCCTACTATTAACTTTTCCTTTTCTATATTTTTTTTTTCCCAAGAAAACCTTTTTTTTTCTTCTGCAAAATGGATGATAATTCTTCTTCTGCTCTTCCTGTTCTGGAGATAACTTTGTTCTTGTACCTGCTACTGTTGTATCTGGCTCACTGTTGTTATCAGAAACTAATGTGATGTACTTAAGCTTATGTGAAGCTTTTCCCATTTGCTGTTATTCCGTTATGTGGTTCACTACTGTTCCCCTCCACCCTCTAAATGTGAAAAAGTGTTCTTCATATTTCACTTGACCATACTGTTAAACTTTTTTTTCTTGCAAGTCAGCAGAGAAAAAAAGGGAGATTATAAACTAATTAGTATCTGGCCACAGAATTTCACAAAGCTTGACTCTTCAGGCTCTCTATCTGCTCTGGTTGAGGGATTCAGAAATTTTTGGCAAGACAGGGACAGATGGATATTTGCAATACAGTTACTTTGCTTCTCTCTTCAAGGTAATCTAATTCATTAGACTTGTCACAGTTTAAATATTAGGTCTTTATTAACCTAGTTTGACCAAAATGGGTAGAGTTTCACAAGTAGCTCTGCCAGCAGATTGGAAGTTTCAGTCTCCAAAGGAGTGGCAGTGATAAGTGTTGGAGAATAAGCTAGAGATCAAGAACTTCTTTAAGGCAACATAGCTGCAGCTAATGAAAAGGCACATGTCCACAGTCAAATATATAAAATATATCATAAAACACCAGCTTCATTAAAATAGATAAATACAGACTATTCTGAGACATTTAAGACATTACATTTTCCTCTAAACTGGAAAATTTTTATTCTGTGTATGTTTGAATATAAAGTGATTAGCCAAACAATCTGACCCATGTGGTTATAATGATAACCATTTGGCTGGGAGCCCATCAGGTTGCTTGATTTCTCTTACATTTTGTAAAGTAAGATAACAAAATTCCCAACCTCTTGAAGGTATTTGCCTTTTGATTAATTCTAATAATCATCTATTTATTTTCTTATCAGGGGCAAACACCCAAACTCCGATCTAATTTTCAAATACTGACTAATAATGGCAAATAAAGGTGTGGTTTATTCTGGCAGAACTTTAATGGATAACAGAACATTAGGTAAAAAACATCCAATACTGCCATGTAGACTAAAAGCTTTATCATTAAAAGAAATTAAGATATTTGTTAAAAGAATAATATTCCAAGTACACTTCTGACAGATTATGTTTCAACATAACAAAAATGAAGCATGGGTTAATATTTCAACATACATTTTACAAAGAGTTGCAAGAATTTTCTATCAGAAAAGCCACACCATAGCCAGAGAAATATGCCAAAAGGCAAAGCTTTGGCATTACTAGAGAACTGGGTTAATGACTAGTGAAACACCTGAACTTTAATCTAGGAGATGGACTGAAATCAGGCTCTGAAAAGTTGTGTATGAACATCTGAATTACTTGCTAAAGTTCTGTGCAGGTAACTATAGCCAAATATCAAAGCATATGGAAGGAGTCTGAAAATGACTAGCATACCCTGAGCTGCTGATTGCAATCAAATTCTGTATAACCTTTTAAAAGCAAACACTTATCAAAATTCAGTCCATGTTCTGGCACCATCTAATGTTTCTGTCTTTTTAGATTAATATAACCTGAAGGCAGCCACTCTGCTCCAAGAAAAGGATCGAGGCTGAGGTGCAACTGATTTCACTGGCAATATACTCAGCATCTGCAGAACAACTTGGGAAAAATGTTTATTGTCATTTTTATGCCAAGGTCTCAGACTGCATGCTGCCTACTTTCCTGCTGTTTGGCTTTTCCTAAACCTTAGTGGTGATGTTCTCATTTCCCTTAAATCCCCATTTACTATAGACTCACTTTTTTACTCTCCTTTGAGGCTGGCTCCTGATCCTTTCTTATTCTGTTTGAGTCAGAGTCTGGCAGCTTTTGACACCCACTATTACATCCTAATTAAAACTGGCTCTATTGATCCAGTTCAATCCTTCAGTTCTTTCTAATCAAAGACCTGGCGCAACCCAAGCCAGACATTACAGCAGCATGTTAACCTACAATCACACCTAGGAAGGGAGGCTGCCTAAGAGGACAATGCAGAGCTACGTCTGTAGACCAGTTATTCTCCACACAGGGCTGTTTGTTGCCTACAAAGAAAGCCTGAAGATTTTTGTGGCGAAATGGTAGCTTTTCATGGTCAGCTCATCTTTTTCCAAATCTTTCGGATCCAGAAGTCTATGGCTATCTAAATAAGCACTGTCAAGCAACAGAGATAATACATTTTACATAAAATCATATTTTTTTATTCAATTGAATAATTTCCCTGTCAAATTAGAAAATACATAGGAATGGACTGGGAAGTCCAGCTGACCTGTGTGTTCAAATTGAAGAAAACAGATAATGTGAAACTCACTATCACGGTAAGGCAGGCTCTGATGTTGTTTGTAGCCAATCTATGTCAATGTTAACATCAGAGCTATAAAATGTGAATTTAGGATGCCAATAGTGCTATTTACATGTGGGTTTCCCAGCATCTCCTCCACTAACTTACCACTTCTGAGATTCGCGCCTTCCAGAGATGACAGCCTTGTGTTTACCCTTTAGGCAGAACAAGTATCTGTGTGTGTCTGTGTGTCTACTATGTAGGTAGCAAGTGGATTTGGTTCCTAGCAGCTTTTAATTCAATGCTTTCCTTGTAAAGTCAGTTGCCCCTCTTCAGACACAGATAACCATGTGAATTTTTGCAACTGTCCAGCAGATCTCTTAAATTATCATGTTTTTTAGTCAGCCACCACCCTGATTCTGCAGCACTTTATCACAGAAACAGTCAGAGGTAAGTAATCTCAAACTTCTCCCCTGCAGCACATTCCTCGGGGCACATCAATCCATGTCTCCAGGTAGACAAAATAACTTCTCTGCTGTTAATCTAGGGCTGATGAAATAACCTGGAGATAGGAGGGCACTGCCTGGAGCTGCTTTGTTTCCCCATGGGTCCCCTTGATTGCTGCTGCTCTCTCAGTACCTCCTATCCTTCCAGACCTGCCTGCCTGCACTGGCTAAGTGGCTGGCTTAAAGTCAAAATGACCATACTATGAAAAGGTGCAGTTTGGGTTTTTTCACCTGTGTCAGTAAATCCAGACTGTGGAGACAAGCAAAGCAATAGAAATAAAAGGGCAGCTGTCTCCCAGAAAGCACAGGAGCAGCCACACGGGTCTCCTGTGAGTGATGCTCTAGGTACAGTTTGACAAAGCACCAAGGACATGAAGGAAGAGCTCAGGTCATCAGCACTGTGCTGAAGTCACTGCCCATACAGAGGTGACTGACTCTCAGAGGGCTGAGATAACAGCAAAAGTGCAGTAGCATCAGGAGATGGCTTCTGTCCTCCCCACTGCCCATGTGTACGCAGGTCCCACATGGCTGCTGTGATGTCAGGAAAGCCAACATGCTGCAGCATCACACCTGCTAACACCCCAGCTAGCACGTACTCAGGCATGATGCAGCCATCTCTCAGGCTGACCCAGCAAGCACCTCCTTCTTTGTCTCTGGAGAGCTCTTGATGACTGCCCATGACACGGAGTAAAATCTGTTACTCTGCACTCAGCCCCAGAGCCAGCTAGAGCTATCATCTGGATTATTTAATTCAATCACTAATGGACCATTTACTTTAAGGAGGCCATTCTGCAATTCAGAAAGGTATCTTGCCTTCAGTGGGATGATTTTGCCAGGGAATATATCTATAGCTCCTTTTCTGTTGATATGCAGAAGAAAAAGCAATTTCTGGCACTAATACTAAGCAAGCTTACGTTGCCCTCTTCTTAGATATTAGTGTCTGGCCACGAATTTAAAATCATTGCAGCTGCTATCAGCATTTTCTCATTAATGTTATAAGGACGATGAAAGCCCATGGGTTTTCTGCTATTTGCTACTCTCTAGATTGCTGTACAATAAGAATTCTTCAGGG
This sequence comes from Rhagologus leucostigma, assembly GCA_013397725.1. NCBI lineage: Eukaryota > Metazoa > Chordata > Aves > Passeriformes > Rhagologus > Rhagologus leucostigma. The sequence continues at coordinate 153,502 of VZTD01000154.1, read as the reverse complement.
TATAAGTCCATCCTCTCTCTCCCTTCTTTTCAATTGTATGTTGGTTTATTTACATGTTTTCATCTCTTTTCCAAACGGATGGTTCTTGTGTTGTTTGATAACCCTTTCATAACTTCATACAGAGTCTGGTGTTCTAGAAGGCAGTCCTGACCCTAAGAGGCTTCTGCATGCTTGAACAGTTTGCATTCCTGGTCCAGCTTAACCCTGCTGGCTTCAGATGGATTGGGAACCACCTGAAACTAAACTTAGCTTTTCTGATTTTTAGGGGCAGCAGCAGGTAAGATAGGGCAATAACAATTCAAACACTGCGAGCAGTGATTATTTGACCATGGCCTAAGACATCCTTCTGATTTCTGTGCTTTCGAAAATTTATAGTTTAAATTTTACTCCAGACTGCTATACAAAAGCATTCTATAAAGTGATCCTTCAGCAAGAGCAGGGGCAGATATAACATGAAAAGGAACAGGGGGTTAAAAAAGGAGAAAAAACAATTCTGGTAACAACAAGGAAGGAAGTGGGGCAGAGAAAACAATTTAGTCCACTGTTGGGAGACATTGCTGTGCCCTTCCCAGAATGACTTCTGTAGTTTTGCATGAAGTGAATTATATTGGAAGTTATATATCAACAGACAATGAAATACAACATGACCCCTTGTGCAAGACAAGTGAGTTTCTTGCTTATGAGGTAAGTCTTGCTTACCCTTGGAATCTTCCTGCTCCTATCCCTGCTGCTGATGCAGCCCTAATGAGCAGGAAGAGTGCTTCCTTCCAGGTACCTGGAGCGCTTTCCTGGAAATAAAAGAGTTATCTCATCTTCTAACTCTCTGGGTAAGTGTTGTGGCCAAGAGGCTTATTAGACAAGGACTGCAGCGTCACACCTTGCTCTGCCGCTCTGGCCCTGGCACAACACACAGCCCCTGCTCAGCACCAAACCCAGCTGAGTCTTGAGGACATGAAGAAGTAAAGTCCATGCTCACAAGTCTGGGGAGGGAAGGATGGGAGGAAGGATTTAAAGATTGCATCTACTTTCGGGAGCCTGATTTCTTTTTGTAAGACTTGCACCTACTAAATAGCCTGTGACTAACACTAGTACCACTGGAAAACAACATACTAAAGCAAAAAGTAAGAGCTGTCTCATAGTGAACTGTGATCTGAAATACTCTGCACAAAAGGATTACCACGGGCTTTCCACATGCTTACAGAAGTAGCTTTCCTTCCCCCCACTCCTCAGTAAAAATAAATAAATAAACAAACACGTTCCCTGGGTATCTGACAGCTTGACTAATTGCAAACAAGTTTTCATATGAGGGACAAAACAGCAAGATTTTCAATCAAGTCTCTCCACAGTATATAATTTTAATTTGAAATGTATTGGAAATAAATTAGTGTAATTATCCACCAAATGTAGCATTCATTGACAGTGAGAGATATTTTAGGTCAAATGATTAAAATTTAGTATTTTATAAAACAACGCTTCCTGTTCAAAGCTGTAAAATGTGTGAATTTACATTAACAATCAGTAGCAGCCTTGGGTTTAAGCAGCCAATGTATACAAGTCCCTAAGTTCCCTAGGATCCCTCTCTGCACACATACACAACTTGTCATTTGGCCACAATCTCCATCTCAAAAGCACTGACCTTTTACATATCTAACCTAACAGTCGTGGTTTCAGCCTGTGGCTAAGATTAAATCCTTCTTTGCAGCTGTCTCTGCTTGTGAAGCCCAGCCTTAGATTTCTACCTGGTTTGCAAACCAGCTCCAGTCCCCATAACATTTGCATGAAGCCTGGGAGTGATAAATGCATGTGAAAAGCATTATTAATGTATCAGCCAGCACATCAGGAGCTGATGAGGCACTGAAATGAAATAATGACAGTAGATCACAGCTTTCAGTGAGTTGCTGAGCAGCAATATGTTCCACACCACCTAAATTAAAGTTAGTAGCTCAGGTCCTTAACAGAAAAGTTGAAGAATGTGGGGACAGTGGCTCAGGTTGTAGAGAGATCTGCTTTGAAAGGGGAGCGCTGCAGACACAATCCTGTCCTGCTTCTGCCTAGTAAATCGTGCACTAGGCTTATTCACAAAGCAATTGGGACTAACTGTGGTCCCTCTGCATGCATTAAAAATTTCCAGTGAAACCCAAGACGACAGAGAACACCCATGACTCAGAAGGTGACATTCTGCTTTCTGAGTCAGAGCTGAGTAGAAACAGCAGCAGGATGCTGGAGGACACTGTTCCTGGACAAGATGCAATGAGCTCAGAAACACAGACAATCCCATGATGCAGCTTTAGGAGACTGCTCACCTATCCTCATCATTTTCCAACCAGAAATTTACATCCTGCATACCAAAGTCCCCCTTGCAGTTCTTTTGTAAATGACATTTGCCATAATATTCTTTGTAAAAATTTATATAGAAATGGTCAGTCTTTGCTGTATTTTAGTCTAGAGATGACCACAACTCTGCACAGAATGAAGAAATTCCTATATGTTTTTGTAGAGCTTTTGGGACCCCTAAAACCTAGAAGAATCTATACCGTTAAAATTTCATTCTATTAACAATCCAAAAGACTAACAGAGAAATCATATTTTGCAATATTTTTGATGATAATAGGATCTTTAAACACTAAACTTATAGCACTTCATCTCAGGATAACATTTACCTTTAAAAGCTTTGGACTCTTGCACGGTCAAGGAGTGATATAAAAACTATTACTGTATGGTTGGTGGTGGTGTCAAAGAAACAGATAGATTTGGGACCCTTTTCCTCTCCTCTTGACCCTTTTCCGGATACCAGGATACTCTTCCCTGTGGAGTTTACTTTCCAAAAGCAGGCACTCTGCAGTATGTGAAGAAGACAGCAGAACCCACAGGGCCAAATGAGTATCACAAATGGAATAAATACCTTGCTAGTTTTCTAATACATTTGATTTGTGATTTTGGAGGTTAGGCTTAGCTAAGAGAGGCTAAACTAATGTAATATCCTAGTTTCCCCCAAGCAGAACAGATAAGCCCACAGGCACTAGTGCTGGCTCTTCAAGTGCATTCAGCTTCAGTGCAGAGTACTTGGTACAGGAAGAAGCAAACCTGCAGCTTGGTAGTGCTGCCCAGCCTCCAGCACTAGTAACCATCCACCTCTGAAAGCGCTTATACACTTCGACATCACATTTCGTGTGTGTGTGGTATGTTGCAGTAGTTGTTTAGCATAAACATAAACTAATTTGCTTTTCTTATGGGTCTGTGGAATTTTGGGCTGAAAGAGCAGGTGCTGCAATATCCATTGTAGTAAGGACTCCATTCTTCCAGCAGAATAAATGGGAATTCTTGCTGCAAAGTTACAGAGAGAAGGGTGTGACAATGGAGTGACTGCAGAAAGAGGCCTCTATGTGTCCCAGAAGACAACGGGAAATTAAACAGCAGCACAGCAAAGAGAGGTGCCAGCTACAAAGTTTGTATTGAAGATGCCTCCAGGTATTGGAGAAACTATGAAAGTACTGCAGATATGGAGCATATATCATATTGTAAATGAAAGAAGAATTAGAGTCTTTAACACAGAATGCCATAAAGGAAGATAGGGCAAAGGAAGTTTTTGTTTACAAAACAACTAAAGGAAATGGGTGAATACAGTTAAAATGAGACCCCTGCTGAATCAGAAATGGCATATCCAGTTTTCTCAGCTGCTCAAGACAGAGAGAAATCAGGTGGGAAAACTACAGAGGACAACAGAAGCAACTGCTGTTTGTTCAAGAAGATGAAAGGCATAATGGAAATCAAGTTTCAACTTAGCTGAGAGGAGGGTGGAACAGGAACAGTATGTAAACCTCAAAGAAGCTCATGATTCAGAAAACAGGCCAAATCCCTGTACGAATTTTTTCCAGACAACAGCATAAACCCAAAGAAGAAAGTAGGTTTTTATTTAATCTGGCAAGAGTTTGGTCCTCGCCTTTTTGTAAGGAAATAGAAACCCAAACTGTTATTCCTCTCAGTATCGCGGTTAAATTGCTAATATTTCTTACATAAATATTTGCTTGGAAGATTTAAGCTATCGCATCAGAGATGCCATGCCATCCTGAGGATGTAGAATGCATACTAAAGGCAACAAAACTGATTGTAGTCCAGTATAGTGTGTTGTCAATGAGAAATGAGAGCTCCAAGACTGTTCAGAGCTCTGTCAGAGGCCCTTTCACATCCGGGTTTAAATTTGGGTGTGGTGTGACTCAGTGTCTCCATGTAAACATACTCGGTAAAATTACCGTGTACTCCACAGGTTTGTAAAGTGTTCAGTGCACTTCCAATCAAAGGGCATAATACTGAAAGGACAAGTCATTTTCCATAGAAATATAGTTGTAAAACATTAAGTTTTTCCCTCAAATTTAAGAAAAATCAGCTGTAGTGTTAAATGCAGCCAGCAGATCATGTACAATGTTTATCAACACTTCACCATAACATGTTCCTGCTGATCCATGAATTGTAGTTCAAAGTTGAAAGTGGATCATTTTTAAAGTGATGCTGCTGCGGGGGTTTTTTCCTGTTTACATTAAAGAAGAAGAACAAAGAATTTATTGTACAAAAACCCAGAAAATTTTGTTCTGATCATTATGTCTTGGGCCTATAGTAGGCAAAATTCACAGGATCTCTTGATAGAAGAAAAATGACTGTATGACTTTGAAAATAATTATGTATGGTGTTTTAGACACTTTCTAAATAGCAGTGTCAATGCTTGGATGTCAAGCCAATGATGGAGAACTCTGGTGTGAAAGAACTGACCTGTCATGAGGCAAGAATTAACTGACATACTAAAAAGTTATGAAAACCAGAAGTCATTACTACAAAATCATTATGTAGAACTTCCCAGGATTTTTAATGAATCCACCAACATTAGAGAAATGCAAGCCAGAGACAGTATTTCCTGTGAGGAATGTAGAGGATCTCAGGGTACTTTGCAAATCATATGTATGCTCATTGTAGAAACACCAGTGCATCTGCTGTGAAAATATCTTCTTCTTAAAAACATGCCGCACATCACACAGACATTTTGGGCAGGAAATTGAAAAATACATCCTATGAGACTGCTAAGACTAACCGGTTAAACTTAATATAAATGCACTACTCAATCAAGCTTTGCTCTGGTTTCCAGAGAAAATCCTATTTCTTTTGAGAAAAAGTGTTTGATTAACGAAATAAAATGCAAACACACAATTTCAGTTCAACCATTCAGCTCCTTCATGATATGCACAGTTTAGTCTTGGAGACCTGTGTCCACTTGTGGGATCCCCATTGGGAGAGCATACAGTAGTAGCAGAGATGTAGAAACAGCACACCTTGCTGCTTCCAGCTGCCATCTCCCTAGTCTTTCTGAACCTGCCAGCACCCACTGGACCATCCTCAAGCCAGGTGAATAGGTCACCATTTAGCAGCTCGAGGCGTGAGGAGCTGCTGGGGCAGCAGAGCAGTCCAGGGATCTCTCTCTGTTGCTCAGGCCAGGCCCATGGGCAACCAGATCACACTGATGGTCTTGGGGAGGGGTCAGGGTACAAGTTATTGATACAGGGAGGAGAAGAAGGAACAGAAACTACAGCAATTATTACTCCAAAGTGTTTGTCAGCAACAGGGACAGGAAGTCCGATCCCTCCGTGTCTTCTCCAGCACTCCAGCTCAGTCTTGTCCCTCTACCTCTCCTTCTCCCATGGCAGCAGACCATGATCCTAAAAGTAAAAAAATAGAAAAGTTTTGGTTAATCTGTTAAAGAGCCCAACACATTTGTTAGTTCTTATGAGGAACAGGACATTCATATTTGCCTATCTCTGTGAAAAAGGCTTTGGTAAATGTCTCTGTAGCATCTATACTCATATTTATTTTTATGTTAGGACATAACTACACAGTCAGTTGTGTGCTTGCCTGACGTGATTCACTCTGTGAGCAGTGGTTGTACTCTCCCACCAGCACTATTCTGACTCTCCAGCCTGAGTGCAATGAAGGAGGCAAAGGAGTAAAAAGCAAGCACGAGAGCTCCCATGTTCTAATCAAACAGATGTGTGTGGAAGGATTTTGGAAACCTCTTTCCCTTTTTTAACCCAAGCTAATAATAAATAAATCTCCATTATTGTGCAACCTGAACCAACAGTGATAAATATAATCCACTATGTTGCACAATAAAAATAATCGCTGTAATGTCTTTGCTTCTACTGTTTAAGGTAAAAAAATCATTACTTTAAATAGTTGGTGTAACAGACTCTTAAGGTCTGTTAATAATTTATATTTCATAGCAAGAGGAAACTGATAACAGATTTTATATGGGTCATGAGGGTATGATCCAACTTTGGCAGTCAGGGTTCTGAATGTGAAAATCACACATGACCATTTTGGCTGGGAAAGGATGGCTCACGGTGGGCAGCAAAGTGTACTGCTTAAGAGCTAGAGAAACAGCCAGTGGTGGTAAAGAGACAATGTTCCCTAAACAACAGTCAAAGCTTAACAGTCTGTGTGAGCAAATATTTCTTTATGAAAGTATTAAAGCAATTCCTTCCTGACACATCAGTGAACTCTAGGAACAGCTGGAACTTGATAGCTTAAAGGATAAAGAAAGATTTTTTTAGCAATGCAGGGGTGACTAGGGATTTTTAAATTTTTTTTCCTAGAAATTCAAGATATTCATAGCTTAGTTGGAGAGAAAAGCAGAAGAAGAGATTCATTATACAAGATTTATTATGCAATATTAATTTGGGGGAGGTTTGTTGCATAAGCCACCCAACCCTTTCGGGTTACTATCACTAAATATTTTGTGTTCTTAGCGGACATCCTGCTTGCATTTGTGACTATACCAAAAGAAGCCAATATCTTCAAGCACTCAAATTCAGTCCTGGCAAAGCAAGGTGGTAGGAATGCTAAACTTTGACTCCCAGTTTATAGTTGTGCCTGACCAATGGCCAGCACGGTGCAAGAACACCTAAGCTAGCTCCATATCAGATTTTCCACATATGGAAATCTATTGATGGCAGCACGGAGCTTCCTCTCAACAACACTGCAGGCCAGGAAGCTCTCTCAGCAGCCATTCACTGCAGCAGATTTTGCTATAACTATGACCTCCCTGAGATGCAGGATGAGCAGAGGAGGGAGTCAGAAAAGTCTGAGTCCCATGAATGCAGAAAAAAAAGTAAGTTGGATGGATCAAGTGACCTCTGGAACACAAGTTTTTTACAAAATTTTACATCTGTATCCTTTCTTGAGTGCCCTCAAATAAAGTTAATAGCATTCTTATTGGTTGGCATGTTAATCACACATGTAAATTTAACACAAATCATTACACCTTTGTACCTCAGGTCTGTTTCTATGCATATGCACTATGCCAGGGAATAGCCCAACCAAATTCCTAATGATATCAGCACAAAGATACCAGGGATGCAATTCAGAAATTCAGCCTCATATACCGGTAAACTCCTTTATGTCCTGTCAAACTACTACACAGAGTAGAGTTTTGAAACTCACTTCTTACATAAAGAAGACAGATGTTTAAAATTGACTATGTTTAGATCACCATTGGTTGACAGAGATGGACGGTTTTTTCCCCACCACAGGAACATTATAGTGCCTATACTGAATTAAACAGATTTGTTGAAAGTCTCTAGGCTAAAGCAACCCATGACCTAAACCAGCTCAACCATTTAAAGTACAAAATTTTGCCATCTGGAGGGTAATCTCTATTAGCAGGACAAAATGCAACAGATGTTGTGTCTCAGTTTCCCTGGAAGGACTTGCCAACTAGTCTAATAACTTGTAAGGGAGACCTCACACAAGGCCGCCAAGAAGATAAAACCTCTCCCAATATCGTTAAGAAATATAGTCAAACTCAGGATAAGAGTTCTTCTGGGTCAGGTTGACTAGATTCAGATTCTGGATTGATTGTTCAGATTCTGGAGTGATTGATTGATTCATTACTTTGATCCCATTTTTGCCCTTGCAATCACAGAGCAATCAGCTCTGACCAGTTCTTGATGGCAGCCCCAAGCATGAATATTTCACCAGCTTCCCTGTCACTCCTAGTCCCAAAGCACCTGCTAGCCAGACTGCTTCCATAGTCCTGACACTCACATGCCCAGCAAGAAAAGCCAACAGAGCTTGCTACACTCCATTCATTCAAAAAGCATAAACAAAATTGTTGACTAGACTAGGCTTTTGTCTGAAATGGAAAAAATGAATCTCTGCAGCCACTCGAGGTGATTAGATATAGTGATGGAAAACAGCAGATAAGCATCTAGAAAATATTGCAGTTAAATACCAAAAAGGGGTAAATGGAGAAAAGTACACTGTTTTGGGGTTTGGGTTAGGGTCTTCATAATAACAGTATATTTGTGCTCTAGATATTTGCATCTTACACCCAGTCAGCCCTAGACAAATATGTTGTTGCAGACCTGGAGCCTCATTGGTAGGTGTCATTACAGCTTAAGCCATGTCACACAAGTTCCTGCTGCCCTGAACTAAAAAATTAACCCTGTTACTGCGAACTGCAAGGGGTCAAAGTGCCAGCACTAAACCAGGGAAACCATTATAAAACACTGAGAGTAGAAAGTGTTTATGAGGTATCTTAGTGCAGAGCTACATATATTGAAGTTAACACTGCTCAAAACTTAAAAGTTGGGGAGGAGAAAAAAAAGAAAAGAAAAGAAAAAGAAAAAACTCACCTTGTATCTTCTTGAAATAAACATTGTCAGTTTGCTCAAGAGACCAGAGGAGAAAGTGGGTCAGCCAAAATATTTTGGTTTGTGTGATATTTTACAAAACCCTTTCTAAAAATTTGTTTATAAGGTCAATATTCAAATCTCATTTGGCAAAACTAAGATGGTTTTTTTTGAAGAGACTGAAATAATGCAGATTTTTCTGAAGAGAAATTTTCCCTTTTCTATGTTGTTTTGATTATCTATAAAGGCTTGCCAAATCTAGGAGAATTAATTAATATTTTTGGTTTAAACCATTTTTCTGGTCAATAATATTTTTTATTAAAGCGAGATGCTTGGTTCTACTTTAGATCTTAGCACTTGACAGGCCCCCTGTATTTGTATCCAAAATGAAGGTTTGCAGAGCCCTGAAAAAAAAAATCTACCAGACAGCCGTGCCAGGACGCTTTTAGCAGCATTCTGAAAAGACGTGGGTTTTATTACATATCAAAGTAGACCAGGAAATAAGAAAACACTGAACTAAGATCTCAGTTCTAGACACAACGTAAATCAGATCTGATCTTTATTTCATCAGCTTCCTCTTATACGCAGCTCCTTGTCTATCCTCTGCCTTCATTTTACTAGATTTTTAATTCAGATGGCAGTTGAATGCCTTCCAAAAGTGCAAAGCTCAAAACAGCCATAACTCCAGCCCTCATTCCTCAGCTGCCTTGCTGACACCTTTTTGGCTAGCTTTAACTCTTGTTCCAACCTTCTCACCCACTACCAATTCAAATAGGACTGCATTCACAAAAAAAACAAAACAAAACAAAACCAAAACCCCAAACATATATATATATATATATATGCATATATATATATATATATATATATATATAAAAGCCCCACATGGCTCATAAACTCTTTGTCACATCACAGAATTTCATTCCAACTCAATGTGGATAAGAATAGTTTATAAAGTGCCCTAACTAAGCCATTATTTAGCAGTCCAGAAACTTGTTTGTTATTTGTATTTTCTGTAGTTTCAATACAAATTGACTTCTCCAAGAGTGACAGCTACTACTGGGTCTCTGTGCACAGACTTGGTGAGAATGGCAGCTTTCATATGAGGTTTCCCAATAATAAATGCAAGACAGTGGGTGGCCAGTAGCTTTGGATTCTGTGACCTATAATATTTTCTGTCAAGGCACATGCTATGACATCAGTTAGCACTTACTTCCTTTAGTGGCCCTGACATATGTATAAAATAAGTACAAATCAGCTAAGTCTGACTGCATGCAGAAAAAAAATTTTAAAAGCACTGATGTTAGATTTCTACCACAACTTGTGAAAGATGCTACTGCTTTGAATAACTTGAATAACTATTTCTTTGACTGGAATGGGAAAAAAAAAGTCTGTCTTTTGTTATTTTTGACATTTAATATTACTTATAATATCACTAGCGACATGGGATTATCACACTGAAATTCTCAACCATGCTCCAGCTACGTTTCTGAAGAATATCAAAAGGCAGCTCAGAACATCTGAAGATTTACACAGACAGAAGGGAACTAAAGGGCTCTATTCTTCCTTCAGTGTTCATGTTAGCTGTACAGAAATCCCTTACGTATCACCAAGGGCCTTCTGAAAGCCCTGAACAAGTGCAAGAAATTTAGATGCCATATTCAGAAAATACATAATAGAACTCAGGGAGCCCCAAAATGCTGCTGTGCTAAAAAGATTTTGTCCAGTTCCTTGTGTTTTCCTGATATTTATCTTATTTAGGTTAGTTTGAATATTTTTGATGTTCTCAACCGAAGCAATGTAAAATTTCATGACCAGTCCAAATGGCTGGGGAAAACTCTGTAGTTAAAAATGTTCCTGGTTTTTTGCACAGCCATACAAATCTCTTATTAGTGTCAAATCTAAGGCAGTCTTTGGGGAAGAGGGAAGAGTAGTATAGTAGCCAAATTGTAAGGAAACCCTAGGGTAGGTATTAGCTTGTAGCATATTGATGTACATAATGCAAAGTGCACACATCTTAGGAAGTTATTTTAATAGCATTTATGTGTAATTAACAACTTGTCCTATGACAATTCAAGGTGTGAGCTTCACTAATGTTATGTTCTTAACTGCCCTTTGGAGGCAGCTTTTTTCTCCGCTAGCTGGGTGTAGAATCTAGGGGTTCCAGTGTCTAACCAGGGTGCCTAAATAAGGTTGCTGAAGTTAGGTATCGTGGAGCTCTCATATAGAAACTATAACCGCCCTGTCTTTTATGGACGTTTCCAAGATTGCTTGTGCTTTCTCTCCTGTTATCCTAGGACTGCATCTCTGAGACTCTGTGCAACCCTACACGGGTCAGATTGATATTTCCATCCTTGTTTTACAGAGGTGGAACTGAGTTACTGAGAAGTAAATATTTGCCTGAAGTAACCTAGGGGATCTAGGAAGAGCATTGTCAGCAGGCTGAGGGAGGTGATCCTGCCGCTCTGCGTAGCCCTAGTGAGGCCACATCTGGATTGTCCAGTTCTGGGCTCCTCAGGACAAGAGACATGGAGCTCCTGGAGCAGGTCCAGTGGAGGGCTACAAAGATGATTAAGGGGCTGAAGCATCTGTCTTACGATGACAGGCTGAGGGAGCTGGGCCTGTTCAGCCTTAAGAGGAGGTGACTGAGGGGATATGATCAATGTCTGTCAGTATCTGAAGAGAGGTGTCAGAAAAGGGACCCAGGCTCTGCTCAGCGGTGCCCAGCAACAGGACAAGAGGCAACAGGCAGCTCCGTGAGACTTTCTATTAGCCTTTCTCATAGTCATCACCAGGCTGCTTCCTGCACATCTGTTTATGCCTCTTCTTCTTACATGTCAATAAAAACAGATACACAAGGATATTTCTAGAAGCCAGCCTTGTCTTCAGCCCACATATCAGTCCTGATCTTGGTGAGGGTGTTAATTACCAGCTGCCTGTGGAGTTTCATGAAGCCAGAGTAATGAATGTTGTACATTCAGAAGGAGTTAGCAAATTTCTTACCATTACTTATAATAAATTCTGGTTTATTCAGTTCAAGGTCTTCAACACTGTCAGTTTACCCAAAATGCTTCCATCATCAAAACCAGAACCTGTGTCTTCAAAACAAACTTAAGCAATTCCAGAGAGCAATTAAGCACATAAATCTGAGGCTGTAGACAAAATCCATCTTCTTGAGGTAGAACTTGAGAGCACTTGACTATGCACGGCGCAGTGTGGCACTGCCCGTATTCAACCAACCAGAAACAGCATAAATACAGTCAATGACAGGGCTCATTAAGTTTGACTCAGCATCATCCTATCTGCACTTACTTACAGTCCTCTTCTAGGACTGGCAGAAAAAGCCAATGTTTACCTGCAAATATTTGTGTAGGTGTATCACGTACTTTTCCCATTTAGGTAGCAGCAATGTTAAGCTGACATGTCTGTTTACAAAATTCTGTTTTCACTCTCAAAATGACTGTTTTTCTTCTAATTCTTATCTTCCTTAAACAGGAATGAAAACCAGAAGGATCTTTTTTCATTCACTGATAGGTCTTGTTTTTCTGGAAATCATCATTTACAGGGTGAGGCTATATTACATGAGGGACTATTCTACTGAATAAAACTTCTTGGCAGTAATTTTTTAGCTAAATTTAGAATACATGAAATTTTGAATATGTCTGAATTGTTAAGGAATTCTAACATCCACACACAGGTAATTTTTCACACAAAACTGTGAAACAGAGCCTTATGAAACACCAGAAATATAATTCACTTCTGGTATAGGCTGGTGTCTAAAACTGAAGCAGAAAGCCCAGACAGAGAATAATTATGGCAAAACAATGTTTGCAGAAGTTGTACTGTCTTCATGGAGATATCCATGACTTTTTATTGTCCTTCCATGAGTTAAAACAAAAGAATTCTGAGCTGCTTTTCTCTTGTTCTGTTCTCACTTTGCATAAAGAAGGGAGTTAGCTACCACACAGAATGGACAGCAAGGTCTTACTTCATTATAATCCAGAGCACTGATACAGAGCACTGATTGCTACAGTCTACGGTTGTCATCTCATTTCACTTGTGCTCGCTTGATGCTCGAAGATGTTTTACTTTGATGGAAGTTTTCATTTGGTCAGGTTTTCACTGTCTGCATGGACATATACAAACATAGCTAAAATATATATCCAGTGTAGGTTAGTCTTTGATTTACATGACCCTCCTGTTTTAAATTACCCACATATATGCTTATTCTGCATGGCTCTAACCATAATTCCATGTTAAGAGCAATCCTACAAAAAACAATGGGAAAAAAAAAGAAAACATAAATGGACAGCCAGCTGGGAAAAGAAGACTTATGGCCAGATAAGGTGAATCAATAATTACAAGCAAACCTCAGCAAATAATTAAACCCCCACAAATATATGTCCGTAAATAATTAGCTATCTTGTATTTCTCATATTATAAGCAAAAAACTTCTACTGTAGCGTAACATTCTCCTTTACGACCCAGCTGTAGTGTTTGTCCAACCCAGAATTATCCATTTGGTGGGTTTCTTTGGCAACCATTCCTTGTTGGTACTTCGGTTCACCTTAGGAAGACATTATGAAGTCTCTTCTCCTCCTCCTTTTCAGGTCAGGCAAATTCTGAAAAACGCAGTATAAATCCGTGACATCACCAAGACTTTTAGTATCTCTGTCAGCTGTTGATAGTGTAAACAGAAATGACACAGGCATATGGGAAAAGGTATATCTTCAAGGAAAGTACCCAGGATTTGTGATCATTCAACACAGATTCTGTGTTCTCACTCATCACACCTGCCAGTTAATGAACTTAAAAGTTACTGGCACAGTTGAAGGGGGGAGTAGGGAGAGTACCACAGAAAATATAATTAATGCAAAGGAGAAGGATTTTTTGTGAGATTTCATAAAACAATATCACATTTGAATTATTTTCTTATGTAAATCTGGTTAAATTATATGGCTAAATGAGAATGTAATTTCTTCTCAAAGAAAATGGCATTTCACATTGCATATTTTATATGTATATATACACACACAAAAACATAGTACATTTACATCTGAAGTTAAACACAGGACATGGAAACATTTTAGGAATCTGAACAGCAGGCTTCCCTAAGCTCATGTGTAAATCTAAACAACTCTTAGAGATTCCTTTTATGCATGATTCAGGCACCCTAAACTTTTCGGTGGGCAACACTATATTTATACACATGCTAAAAATGTGGCTAAAGTCATCTAAATTATCGTCATTAAAACCTAGTTATGTTTAATAGAAAAAATATAATCATATGTCTAGAAAAGCTGTGGATGCCCCAACTCTCAAATTGCTTAAAGCCAGGTTGGATGGGGCTCTGACCAATCTGTATAATGAAAGCTGTCCCTGTCCATAGAAGAAGGGTTGGAACTAGATGATCTTTAAGTAGTCTCCTCCAACTCAGATCATTCTATGATTCTATGATTCTCATTAAACACTATCAGCACTTATCCATTGTTAAAAAAATACAGGCAAAATTTAAAATTATGAATGTTTTAAATGATATCCAAGCTGATATCGCAGCTCAAGTGCAGACTTGACATCTGGTGTCTTCTGGTAATAGGAACATAGTCTTTCATCCAAATGTTAGGTGTTGAATTTGGCACTGCCTCTCAGCCTTCGTCACCTGCTTGATGATATCCCAATGAAGATGTGAATGTTCTGGTTTGTGATTTTATCTCTTCATGAATATACAACATAATATAGCAGTAAGTTCTGCATTTAAACACTTCTGCTTTCTTATTTAAGACAGTAAAGGCCTGGACAAAGCCCATAAATTTTCCTTGATTTATTTCCTTGAGGTTTTTCGCTCCATACAAACTGTGTTTGGGGGTTATCTTGCTCTTGATCTCAAGACTAAATTGAACACCCATACTGCCTCGTCTACAATGAAAATACTTTTTTCTCTTTTCCCTTTGCTGACTCTGTTAATGGCCCAGTCCCAAAATCTGGTTTCTTTGTTCTCCAGCTGGAAGGGTACCTCCTGAAAGTATCAATTATTACCGTTTATTATCAGCAGTAAACTGGTCAGATTTTTTATTTTTCTCAAAGTTAAAAACTATACAGGTACACAATTGAGGGCCTCTAAAATACAGCAATTCAACAGCAAAACTGAAACTTCATTCAGAATACGTACCTAGAATGTAAAATCTCCAAGTCACCAGCATCTGACTAAATATAAAAGCATAAAAGCTTTGATAAAGAAGAAACAAAAGGAATAATTTTAAAAGAAATTACGGTTTTATTGACTAGGAGAGATAGAGTAGGATAGGATAGGATAGGATAGGATAGGATAGGATAGGATAGGATAGGATAGGATAGGATAGGATAGGATAGGATAGGATAGGATAGGTCAGGTCCAGTTGGAGGGGACCTACAGCAATAATCTAGTCCAACCGTGATGCCACTTCAGGGCTGATCAGGGCTAATAGTAAAAGCATATTATTAAGGGCATAGTTGAAATGCCTTTTAAACATTGACAGGCTCTTCTCTAGGAAGCCGGTTCCAGTGTTTTCCCACCCTTGCTGTAAAGAAATGCCTCCTAATTTCAAGTCTGAACTTACCCTGATGCATCTTTGAACCAATTCCACACGTCCTCTCACTGGATACCAGAAGAGCTCAGCATGTCCCTCTCTACTCTCTTTCCCCAGGAAGCTGTAGAGGAAATGAGATCTCCTCTCAGCTGCCTTCTCTCCAAACTAGAAAAAAAAGTCTCAGCCACTCCCTACGGGACACTCCTTCCAGCCCTTTCACCAGTTTTGTTGTCCTCTGGAGATGCATCCAAGGACCTTCACATCCTTCTTAAATGGTGGGGCCCAGAACTCTACCCAGTGATGAAGGTGAGGCTGCCCCAACTCCGAACGCAGTGGGACAATCACCTCTTTTGACCGGCTGGCAATGCTGGGTTTGATGATCCCAGGATGGGCTTTGCCCTCCTGGCTGCTGGGGCACTGCTGACTCACATGGAGCCTGCTGTCAACCAGCACCCCCAGATTCCTGTCTGCAGGGCTGCTCTACAGCCACTCCTCTCTCAGATTATACTTGTACCTGGCATGACTCCATACCAGGTGCAGAATCTGGCATTTTTTCTTGTTAAATGGCATTCCACGAATGATTCCACAATGCTCCAGTCTCTTTAGATCCCTCTACAAGGCTTCTTATTCCTTGAGAGAGTCAACAATATCTCACAGTTTGGTATCATCAGCAAATTTGCTAACTGTGCATTCAACTGAGATCATAATAAAAGTATGGAACAGAACTGGCTCTGGAATTGAACCCTGAGGAGCACTGCTGGTTGCCAGTCACCATCTGGGTGCACACTGCAAGTCTTTAAGCCCTGCTCTACAGCCAGTTCTCTACGCAGAGCACCATGTACCTGCCTGTTCTACAACTGGATGACTTATGCAGAAGGATTCTATGAGGGACAGTATCAAAAGCCTTAGCAAAAGCCAGAAAAACGACATCCAACAACTTCCTTCATTCACTAGATACGTGATCTTATAATAGAAGGATATCAAATGAGTTAGACATTTTGTTCTCAGGTGTATAGCCAAGAGCTGTTTTTGAAATTTGAATTCATTTAATTTAAGGGGTACAGAAAGTATGCAACCAGACTTGTACTTGAGTGTTTCTGGAGTAAGATTGGAAACCAAGCTCAAAAGAGAGCAGAAGGCAGGGGTAAATACATGTAGTTCACAAGACTAGCAGCTGAGTTTGATTTCTTTTTGTGGTTCCCATGGCAATAATACTACATTACTATCACAATGCAAACAGTGTTATTGGACACAGTCCAGTGGCACATCTGATTAATGCATGTCTTCTGAACATGTATCTGAACTTGATGTGATAGAAATGGCAATTCCTCTATTTTTCCTACTGGTTTGATCCACTGGCTGATCAACTACTGTGCTAATACTGTGTCTCATTTCCCACTTTAACCTCTCTGGTTTAAATTTCCAGCCAGTTAAACTGAGGAGTTTTTAATAGCTAATATTTCTTCCCTGTGATGGCACTTATCCCCAAGGATCAAGTCACTTCTCATTCATTGCTGCACTAATGGAGCCTGGATGGTGACAAAAGGCACTTTAGACTGAAGCCAGGTCATCCTCTGTGGAGTTCAAGGGAGTTCTGCTGTTCAAACAAAAATATCCTTAGGTGAGAGCAGGTGATCTGCAAAAAATATAGGAGTCATTTATGTGACCTGTTGACCAGCACCACACCTAACAAGAGAATGACAATGTAAACTTTCAGAGAGGTTTTGACTCTCTACCACTGTCTGCCAGAATAAGCCCACTCTTACCTAAATTCAGGATGATTAGTGTGTTTCAGTCAAGACTTGGCACATCCTTGCATACTCATCCTCCATAAGTACAAGGACAGATAAGCATCTCTTGGTTTATCCTAGCTGGCAGCACTACACATCTCCCAGGAACAGTTCATGGATATCCTTCACCCGCTTGTAAATAACCACTTCTGAGAGCACAAAGGAGTCATTCTCCATAATTAAGACCTAATTCAAAACCCACTGAAATCAATGGAAGTTTTTCCACTGACTTCAGTGTGCTTCAGCCTGAGCCCTGAAACTAACAATCATCTGGTGACATTTGTGTTATATTAACCCAGCCTTTAGGAAGTGTATTGAGGTCTCCAACTTATTTCACATAAGCCACCAAACTGTAATAATTTTCAGACAGTGTCAACCTGACCCAGATTTGAACTGGCAATCTGGAGCTAGAAAGCACTATAATCCATTGCTAGCCCCGTGAGCCATCTGGTCACAATATCTCAAGCAACTTATATGGTATTTAGTCACTGAGTACCTTACTGAGACTTCTATGGTAAAAACCAGAATTTGTCTATGGGTGTACATGTACATATCTAAACATAATTAAGAATTTTCTCTCATCAACATAAATACTAATAAAAGACACTGATTTTCCATTCACTAGTGTGCAATAAAAGAATTATTTTACCGATTTTGTATTGGAGTGACAATTAGTATGAAAAACACAAGGACCTAGGGTAAAATCTTAACAAGGTCCCTGTAACCCCCTAGTCAAGCATGTGGATATTTTTGCAAGTATCTCCAGCACTTTATGTGGGTGTTTCTTTTGAGTACATAAATGCTTAGTCAGATACATTATTTTTTACAGTTTTACGAGGAATTTATTTTGCTTTCTCAAACTTTCCCACCAAGAATTGAGCTTGCTGGTTTCACACAGAATATATTAATTTCTACCACCATCTCATGTTTATATTTCACAGAAAAGGCAAGGGATGCAGCTTTCCTGTGTTTTGTACTTTAACCACTTGTCTGTATTTAAGTAAAATGAGTGTCAAAGGTTACTAGGTTAAGTGATGTAATTTTAAATCCATTTTGCAGATGTGTAAGTGACTAAAAGATGGAAGCCAATGAAAAATAAGATCCAGAAGGAGCTTTGTACATTTCAGACCATAAGTTTGTTCGTTAAAGGTTGTCTTTCAGACAAAAAGTATTTAGTCTTGAAATATTAGCAAGAAAGATATTCATATGATTCAATGTATATACTTTAATATTTTCATAATCTTTCTAGTCTCAAAACCACACTTCATTTAAGCTGTATTTTACAGCAGCAGTCAGGGTCAATTTATAGAAGAAAACTCATTAATAAAGTGATAGATGTATGAATATAAATGCACCACAAGAAACTCAGACTAAAAAATCACAGAAAAGAACATTTACTGAAGTCTTGCATTTAAACTGGCTTTTACAAACTTATTTTACTAGTGTTAAAATGCCAGTTTAAAATTAAAGATCTATGCTGCTTGGCACTCAGAGGGTTTTGCCTAGTTTATGAACAGGTACCTATATATTTTACTACGAAGTTTTTTTAAAAAGCATGTGAATTTCCATCTTATATAAAAGAAGAACTTGACATTTGTCCAAGGTCCTACATTCTTCTTCTTGAGTTCTCCACACTAACACCGCAGTACACTGTGTGTGGGTTATCCGCAAGTACGTAAGAATAAGCTTTTTGCTGTGTCTGACCTACAAAATAGTTCAAGTGCTAATACACTAATCTTTCTATTTATTGTTCCAGGAAAAAGCAAGGAGAGTTAGGAAGTAAATCTTTCTATTTACCCCTTTACCACTTATAAGTTCTACTTGTGGCTTATCAAAGGTATTTGATATTCATATGCTTAATTCTGCAAGTACTATTCACAGCACCTTTCTCCATTTGTTTGTTATCCATCTGCTGATGACAAAAGGATCTACACACCAAGCAATGCAAAATCTGCAGAGAGAAAAGAAATAACACTGTAACTAGAACAAATTATGTCAGAAGAAAACGTTTTCCTGGCAAGTCATTCTTCAGGACTTACTGAAGGAAGGAACCAGCCCCAGACTCAAATGGATTCAGCCTCTGACTCTCAGGTGGCAGAAGGGTAACAATTTTGTGTTACACCTCAAATACCTGCCCATAAAAAGCAAAAAGTATTTCTGTGTGAGAAAAGATTTTAAAACACCTTGACCTCAAAAACAGGCTGTCACTAGAATGTTTATCTGCTTCCTGATCAGACCTTGTTTTTGATATTGTTTTTAATAATATTTGAAATTATACACAGTCATGGTGAAATTACCAAGTCACCAAATAAAATATCCATACACTGGGATACAGTAGAAAAGAAAAAAACATATACTACTACATAATTGCTGAACTGAAAATCCTGCTTCAATATTCTAAGAGACCCTCATATTTGAAGCCTCTTAGGTTGTTAATATGCTTCAATTAGCCTTTGTGTGTTTAACTCTGTGATAAGATTTGGTGAGATATTACATAACGTCCCTTTGTATTACAGCTTTAGAAATCTTTTGAAAGTCAAGAGAGGGAGAAGAGTAGCATCCTCCTCTTCTTAAGGTTTCTCATTGTTTTTGTAGATGCATAGAAATTGCAATGCAGCATTGGGCAAGAACCAAGTTATTTTTCACTATCACTCACTGTATTATTTTTTAATCTCAATTTTTTATTATAAAGGCAAGAATAACGCACTTTTAATGTAAGGCAAGGATAAGAATTATTCAAAAGTAGAACATTTGTATTCTACAGATTAGCAAATGCTTTACAATTAATAATGAATTATGTTTCGCATCCCTACAGATTTTTTTTCTATTTTACAGCAAAGAGGCAGAACCTTTAGTGAACCTTTAGTCTCACTAAAGGTCACCTCATCCACCAAGCCAATACCCTAGCTAGAAATAAAGGCCCTCGGTAACCTGACTCCCAGTTATATATGCTAATCACTAGGCAAAATTCTGCCAGGAGACTCAAAAAGCCAGTGAGAGCCATGAGTTTAGCAGAAATGTCACCTGCTAAGACCTGACTTCTGTGTCATTGCTGTGTCAGTCAGAGTCGCACCCCTGAAGCTACACCACCTGGACCTGCAGCCTGGAAGAGAGTAGCACAACTACTCATTTGGCGTGCTTTGGTAAAGGAAGACAATTTTGCCATTTTGGTTTGCTCATGTAGCTCTTTTTACATTCAAAACACCTTTTTGATTGTGGTGGGTTGACTTTGGCTGGCCTCCTGGTACCCATCAAGTCGCTCTATCTCTTCCCTCAACAGACTCAGCTTCACTCATAGCTCTCCTACCTCCTCCAGCAAGGAAGGATGGGGAATGAGAGCTGTGGTCCGTTCATAACACTCGCCTCTGAGGTCCTTCCTCCTTGCACTCTTCTCCTGCACCAGTGTGGGGTCCTTCCCGTGGGCTGTAGTTCTTCAAGAACTGTTCTAGTGTGGGTAGTTTCCATTGGGTATAATCCTTCAGGAATGGATTGCCCCAGTGTAGGCTCCCCATGGGCCACAGATTCTGACAGGAAACCTGCTGCTTTGTGAGCTCCTCTTCGCAGGGCTCTCCATGGGCTGTGGTTGCTTTCAGGGCACATCCATCTGCTCTGGCATGGGATCTTCCAAGGGGCACAGGTGGGTATCTGTTCCACCACGGACTTTCCGTGGGCTGTCTGTAAAGGCCCCTTTTCATGAATGACTCCTGAATTTCTTTAATGATTGCTATCAACCATTAAGATTTTTCTATCCTTCAGATACCTCGACCCACAAATGAAAGTCAGGTATGAAGGATATTCTGTATCTTTTTTTTAAGATGCTATACTCATATCAGTAACTCGTGTCTATCTATATAGATATATGGAATCATTCAGGATAGGCTTTGACCTGCCAGAATTAAGCACACAATATAGCATTTCCACGTACATCTACACAAGGAACTGCCAACAGTCCCATTTCAGAATCATCCAGATACAAACCAGTTCACATCAAAGTGCCAGATGTGTGTTAAAAGCACATTGTTCCAGTAGTAATTAGCCAAGCTAACAAAAATGATTTGCCAGCCTTCGGTCTGCAGAGTGCTCATTTTGAACCCGTTTAATTATTCTTCACTGATTTCCTCCTCAAGCTTTGTCTCTTGAACTGCTGTGGATACTTACCACTATGAAAACCTGGACTGCTTTGAAATACATTTCACTTTTGACACTGATAGTGACATTGTTCTACCGTAAAAAAAACCCTCAAACCCAAAAAACAAAATAAAAAAAACACAGCCAAAAAGGAAAGGAGGAGAGAGAGAACAAAGGCTGTCTGAAAAACTCACAATGCCAGTTTTCATGAGTTTTCAGACATAAGTCTGAACAATTTACACAAATGTCAGTGGAGTTCATTGATTCTGAGTTCTGGTACAAGGATCTCTATGTCCCTTAAACAGCTGAGTTTTCCTCTGAGATAAAGCTAAAGCAGTGTGTCAGGACAGAACTAAAAACTGGACTGGAGAGCAGACACTAGTCCTGCAAAACTCACTGCAGATACTACTGAACAAGAAACTAGGATACCTGAGCAAGCCCAGAAGGACTGAGGTGTGGTGGAATTCTAAATGGGTCACTGTAAACTGCATTCTGCATCCACATCTAATGCTGGCCAGTGAGGGAGAAGGTTGAAAAACTGGAAAAGTTTCTGATTAGAGGTTAGATGAACACAGTGTCCCTCTCTGGCTTTAATCTTTGACTCTATGAATAAACAATGAGAGTATTTAGAGTGCAGAGGGAAACAGGGAAACCTTATCAGCAGGTGCTCAGTTGGGTTCCCAATAATATTCACTGCTGGATACCCTTGCTGGTCGGGGTCCACTGTTAATTGGATGGTGCTGAGAACAGAAGGATGGGCAAGAAATGATCACATTTCCCTGGGAAGCCTGTGGAGGTCTATCACCCATTGCAACTGGGGCACCAGGAAACTTTCAGCAAAGTTGGCATCCAGAATTCTCTCTTGACATCTTCTGTGTTTGGAAAGATTGGTTGAGATGGGAAGGTGCTTTTTTTTGGGTCTGAGGGAAAAAGGTGAATGGTACTTTAGGGAAAGCTGTGAGAAATTTATTTTGCTGCTGTTGTTTATTATACTTGTGGTTGAAGTATATGCTCCGATTTATTATGATGCACATAAGATTAAGCAAACTGCATAGCTATACAATTATTAGGCAAAGGTCATTGCACTAGGGATGACTTTTAGGATCTATGAACATTGAAATGTAAACCCACTTAAGTGTTCACTTATTTTCACATTGATCTCTCTTCTTGATGAACTGAAAAATTTCATTTATATAAAGGCACAGCTCTCTTGCAAATCCAGTCTTTGCACTGGAATCACAGTAGTGGTGAAAGAAATGTGCAGTGGAGGGAAAGCTCTTGCTTTCAAAAGAATTGCCTCCATTTGCATGTACTTTTAAAAGTAATGTAATCTTTAAGCAGATGGTATTGGTATGGGATTTCCCCATGTCATTTACTTGTTCAGAACTGATATTTTACAGGGAAAATAAAAGACAAAGAGAAGGGTTAAAACAAAAATAGAGTGTATTAAGTATCTTTTTGGTGTAAGACTGCAGCCAGATTGACTCTCTGAGCAACTATTTTTCAAAAAGCCTCCTGCAGTATTGGCCTAAGCATCCTCTGAACTAGGATATGTACAATATGTAGAGAAAGAGCAGCATCTGCTTAGTTTTCATCTCATCCCTCATCAAAATAACTTAAAAAGCTATTTTCCAGGATTAAAGGGTTTATTACAAATAACAGTATTAATGAACAAGATACAGTTTGATTCTGCCATCATCATTTCAACAAAAGTACATACCCAAATGAGGTGAAACACTTCTCTTTGATTCCATCAAAGCCTTTTCTTAATGTCATCTTAACCATTTTATCTTGGATTTTACATATCACACTAGCTGAGGTTTAGCTTTCACAGCTAAGCATTTTAATACCTTTGTGAGCTTGTCTATAAACAAATGACTGGGCACCTTCAGTTGGTAAGGTCAACTTTATGATTGATGAGCATGAAAATCCTCCCAGAAAACGTGCTATCCAATTTTGGGACTGAACATTAAAGGACCACTGTATACAGAGTGCTGACGGACAAGGAACAGAAGTTACACTGCCATCACAGTATTGCTGGCTGCCTTTGTCACAGAATTTTTTCTTCTTTGACTCACCAACTCAGTCAGCGGGAATAACATTCTGTGTGAAAATGAGGTAGATCCAGTATAGCACAAATTTAAGTAGCTTTAGCTTGAGGATTACCCATAGCTTGTTTCCCACAAATGTGTTGAATTTCAGGTTTGAATTTTATTAAGCAATACATCACTTAAGTTCCAATTTATTAAGAAGTAATACATCAAAATATAATAAAATAAAGTCTTAGCTAACAACTATGCGATTACTCAGCTCCTTACTGCAGGGGATACTTGATTTTATATATATGTAATCATAGGTAGAGCTAGCCAACTCTGCCAAAAATGCCAGTATATTGAAATTGCAACTCTTCACAGAAGTTCAGATGAAACTTTCAGTGAGAAAGGTTTCTTTGCTCCAGGACAGAATTTCTGATCAAAATGAGAGAGTGAGAGAGGAAGACAGACAGAGACAGACAGACAGGAAAGAGAATAGCCTTGTGCTTATAACAGCCACAGAAACTGAAGTCCCCTTAAAAAGACCCACGTCAAGACTCTGGTTCTCTTGCAGTCTACGTTCCTCACTGGAGCACTCTAATCTTGTATCCTCTCTCTCATCTTCAAAAAGTTGTGGCTTTATCTTGTGAAATAAGAAAAGTTTGAAGTTTCACCAACACCAAACTGCAAAGCTGTTTCCCACTCTCTGAATGGGAATTGAATCCTATAGCTTCCATAGCATTTTGTAAAGAAAGCGTTGTAAAATGAGGAGACCTGATACCATCAAGGAGTTCAACTAAAAATGGTTTCATGTATGCGATTAGGTAACCAGTTATTAAAATAGCAGTTTAGTTGTCAGATAATGATCTATCATAGCCATGCGTTCTTCAATACATGCCTAACTCTTGTGCCCAGCTTTCTATGAAGAGAGGTGCTGTAATTCTTACGTTTGTTACTTGGCCAACATTAATTTATACACAAAACATTAGTTAATTAAAAAGAAAACTCATATTATTAAGATGTGTTCCTGTGACAGATAACAGAATTTAAGCAAAATTATTCTTTTTCTTCATTAGGCTGCATCTAAAAAATCCATTACAGTTTTCTGAATTCATGTCTTCTTAAAAATTGCATTCTCCATTACATATTTTAATTATTTTAATATAAAGCTTAATTCTATACTTTAGTACAAGGCAATTTAGAAAAGATTAGCTTTCTTTTTCAAACTTACTGGGAGTTTGCTGCTAATAGAACAATAGAAGCTTGGAGAGAAGAGGCAAACAGAAACCTGCCATTTCCTATCTGAAGCTTACAATTGAAAGTGACCCTCTGCGCTGGATAACTGCTATCAAAATGTATTACTCAGCAGGTACAGGTTCTTAAAATGAAAAAATACAAAAAAATCAAAAAGGAAAAAAAAAGAAAACTAATACCATATTGACACACACAAAAAAAATGTTCTCTTTGATTTACATAAACTTCTGGTACATCACTATCATTGCCATTCACCATATGATTAGTAAATTATGACTAATGTTATTAAAAATTACTGAGTTGGAAGGGACCCATCAGGATGATTGAGTCCAGCTCTTTACAGAAAAGGACAAAGCATATCAAAGGAAAGCAGAAATACGGTTTGACCAGAAAACTGGGAGGGGTAGGGGGTAGGACTGGGAGTATGGGTGGCACCAATTATTTTTCTGTTCCTACTCCAACTTCAAATTCAGCCAGTTAATAAAATAGCTCTAACTGCAGAAACTCATCTCTTCGTTGAAGACCAGATGTTCATAGTGTGTCTCATGCCTCTAACTTTTCCCTCCTTGCTCTACCAAATTTATGACTGGGCTTAATATACTCATCCAGATACAAACAATGTTTCTCTTTTATCGTGTTGACATGTTGAAGACAGACAGTCTTAACTTGTTTCTTTGCCTTGAATAATTAACAATGCTGGTAGAATTTCCAAAAGCAGCTTTCAAAACAAAACTATATTTTCTGTGTTGGTGCAATTACTAGCCATCAATGAAGACTCTATAGGTAAACTATATAAAATATTTAAATTGGAATTAAAATTGAAAGAGTAGGCTAGGTACATATTTAGGCTTCTGCTTCAATAATTTATTATAATTGCAGTACTGTAATGGGGGAGCTGCTATGGCAAACATAGCTGTAGAATTACTGCTAGAAAGTAACAAGAGTTTATGTAATAAATATGTTTCTTAAATACAAATGAAGAAAAGAAATTGTGAATGTTATTTATAGTTTCATTGCAAGCCATGCGACTGAAATCAGATGGTGCAACTGAAAGATGGTGACTGTTCTTCCTTTCAGAGAAATGTCATTTATCTCATGATTTTAGGCGAGGTCTCTGCTTGCAGAGGAAACCCACCTGCAGCTCTGTGACACTGCCCAAAATGTTCCTGCTGCCGCTGCGCCACAGCAGAGACACACACACCCCCAGAGCTGCAGACAGAGCCGTGGGGGAGAGCTGTGGCTGCCTCCCTCCTGCTGCAGGGAACTGCCACTGGAGGAACAGAAATCATCCAGAGACAAGGGAAACAAGAAGAAAGAAAAGATGAGATGACAGAGCAGGTGTGAAAGGACAGTCAGCGAAACAAAAGCAAAGGCCAGAAAACAGAGCTTAGCTCTTTTATTTAGCTTAAAAAAAGAACAAAAACAAGAGCAAAGCTGAATTACCTTTCTCTTTTCTCCAGCGCAGACAGAAAAACAGGCAGAAAACACAACTGTTCTGGGATGATACAAACTTTCTGGGCAAACAAAACATGAAAGGTCACTCAACTCTGAACGTGTCTTCACTGAAAAAGCTCTGTTTTTTATCTCATGCAATCAATCCACGCTACTTCTCTTGAGGTAAAAGCGTAATGATGGTACAGTACTGTACTTTGAAATACAAACAATATCCAAATCACATACAC
Organism: Rhagologus leucostigma; assembly: GCA_013397725.1. Classification (NCBI taxonomy): domain Eukaryota; kingdom Metazoa; phylum Chordata; class Aves; order Passeriformes; genus Rhagologus; species Rhagologus leucostigma. The sequence goes on along the minus strand of VZTD01000154.1, from coordinate 127,377 downwards.
ACAGAGCTGTGGTGTAACTAAATGGTCCCTGAGATCTTCCTCAGATGGTGTCACATTGAAGCTGCACACCTATTACAGAAATGAAATGCATTATACAAGGATCTGGGGAAAGGCTGTGCTTAGGCTGTGTTTTGCATCAAATTCACCAAAATCCACTTGCTCACTCCGGAGAAGGGAGTGAGGACTTGGGGAGAGGCACCATCAGTTGTCAGCAGCCAGTGAATTCAGTGTTCATTAAGATACACAGCTCTGAAAACTGGCTTATCTTTATCCAGACTCCCACTTCCATCATCAGAGTAACTAATGAAATAAAAGGAGACATTTTTAAAACAAAGTAAAATAGCTTGTCAAGCAAAAAGCCATCATCAGCTCATTCTTAGTCAGCAGTGTGGTGATGGGCTGTTCTGACAACACACCCCAAAAGAAAGGTCTGTAGACCCAAGGCGAGGAAAGCAGCAGGGGTAAGAAAGGGCTCTCTGAAGCATCCTGGTTTCAGCCTGGCTTGAAGTGACTGTGAGGCAGCACTAGGACAGAGATTAAGCTGGAAGAAGGAGTGTTAGTATTCCTTAGGGAGCTCATACCCAGAATTTTTGTTTGGGCTGAAAAAGTACTTGATTCAACTGGTTTTAAAATCATAGAGTCATTTAGGTTAGAAAAGTCCTCTAAGATCACTGACTCAACCATTAACCCAGCACTGCCAAATCCACCACTAAACCACATCCCCAAATGTCATATCTACATGTATTTTAAATATCTCTGGGGACAGCGACTCCTCCACTTCCCTGGGCAGACTGTTCCAGTACTTAACAACCTTCTTGGTGAAAAAAATTTCCCAATATCCAACTTAAATCTCCCGTGGTGATACTTGAGGCCCTTTCCCCTTGTTCTGTTACCTTGGAGAGGAGACCAACCCTTGCTACAGCTGCCTCTCAGGTAGTTGGAGAGTGATAGGGTCCCTGCCAAGCCTGCTTTTCTCCAGGCTAAAGAATCCCAGCTGCCCCAGCTGCTTCTCAAGATTTGTGTTCCAGACCCTTATAGGGAAATAAAGTTTACCTGGTTTGTATGTCCTAGTTCCACCTCTCCTCAGTAACTTGTGAATCGTTTTGCCTGCTTAAGCTACCTCTAACACTTTAGAGGTATCAAAGATGTAAATTCCTCCAAACATCACAAAAGAACACAGCCAGATGGAGGAGAGAGACACAAGTCTGTGTCCCCACAACAGGGACTAGCAGGAGCTCACGTGTCATTCTCAGGAGCTCTCAGGAGTGCTCCAGCCACAACGAAGATATCCAACAAGGCAAAACCAAATAGAGCACCATGAAAACCAAGCTATATATTTTCTGCTGTTCCTAAAGTGTGGTTTTTTTCCCCAGAAAGTCCTTTGAGGCCTTCGAGCTGGTAGTCCTTGTGCCATGTGAACCTAATGAAACACCTTGCAAATTTTATAGGCCATAACAAATTATTTTCTCCAGTTGGTTGTTTCAGAGCAGGAATCGAAATTAAATGCACACATTTCAAAATTTCACATTAGGCAAACCTAATCTTTGTGTATTTACACAAAACATAATGAGTTCCACAGCCCCAAGGGTTGCATACTCTATAAACTTAGTTGCAGTAATTATTTATATTAAGAAGATATCTTCAGAGCCAGAAGGACTAGAAATAACTTAAGTTCTGTTCAAAACGTTCTAGCTTCTAGAAAACAGATTCGTGACCCTAAAGTAAAAAAAAAATTAAAAGCACAAATACATAAACAAAAATACTTGCAGTTTCAGAGATTAGTTTAAATGACATTACACTGATATCTAAAACTTCTGCCAGAACTTCAGCAGTGGTTCTCCCAGCACAAGTAATAGTGATTGTATTTTAAAGTACTATAGTTTTTCCAAAATCCAGCTAAGGAAGAAATTTGACATGAAAATATGCATTTATAGAATCTTACCTGGACCTACTAAGGGCAAGCAATAGAAAAGAACAGCTAGCTATTTTTTGTCTTACTACTTTATATGGAATTATGCAAGAACAATTTCCCTAGATTATCATAATTAAGCAATAGAGATTGTACTTTTGTTTCAGCAATAAATATTTTCAAATTTGCATTTGCACCACTAAGTAGCTCAAGAAATATTTACATCCTTTGCACTATGCCATGTAAAAGCTGTAATGAGAGTAAAAAAAACTGTTGGGATCACTTTTTAGAGCAATAAAACCTGAAAATATTATTAAATAAAAGCACGATTTTCTAGTAGCACTCACAGAAATCTAAACCAGAGTTTTGAAATGCTAGTCTGGGTTTTGGGTACCTAATTTGCACAATTTTAATAAGACGTGAGCTGTCGGTTTCACATTTTACAAATACACAATTACTAAATAGATATCTCAGCTCTACACATCCAAAAATTATCATTATAAAACAATATATATATTAGGAACTGCCAATAATCCTGACCCTATGTTGTGCATTATCTGTACATAAAACTTGAATGTAGAAAAAAATGAAATCTTTCTGATACATTTTATTTATTTCACTGATAGGCAAAATTTGTCATCCCTATTGCTTATAACTGTTTTCAGCTTTTATTTTTCGCTGAAGTGGATGAAGATTCCTGTGCTCTTTTAATCACCTATTCTAAGCTGTGATTTTTTTTGTTGGGATCATTAGCATAATGTAAAGACTGGAGCATAGGTATTCCCCTTACCAGATTAATCCTTTCCACCCGATTTGCTAAGGCATATGTTCTAATAATTATCGTTTTCCTCCTGAAAATAAACTTGCTCACTTAGCAACAGTCTATTATTATTAAACATCCTTCAAAAAGGCAATTCAATTACTTGTGGTCTCTTATATTTTCTCATTTCCCTTTTTTTCTCCACTGATCACCTTAGAGACTGGTAGAAAGTGTTACTTCTTTTTACTCAAATGGCCAAGCAAAATATGCAGATGTCCAAGAGAAACAGCTCATAACAAAATTGAGCACTAGTCTTTATTTACAGAAATTCCATGCCGATTCCACAAAAATATTAATGCCAAAATAGCAGAGGCTTTTTCTTGACTTATGGATTCAGGTCTTTGGAGCCAACCCCTTGCCAAAAGCTTTCCTTCCTAATTTTTTTTCTCAAGACCACACTGTAAGAGCTTTCTCTCTATGCCCCTGTTGTGCTTAGCTGTCTCCCTGTCTCACACACAGCTAGTTTCACATAATTTCCACATCTCTGTATTTTTCACAAAATCTTCAAGTAAAAAAATGCAACTGAATGGTCTGACTCATGGTCCAAATTTCTGTGTGGGTAATGGTTTCCCGTTGTTTACCAAAACAGCATTTAATTTTTCCTTGATCTACTCTAAATAAAAGCTGGTTTTCAAAAGATTGCTCAATGCATCTGCATCCTCTCTCTTCCTCCCCTAATATTAATTTTATCCTTTGCCTTCATGGAAAAGAAAATATGAATTTCCCCTGTGGTGTGATAAGAAAGAAAGCAAAAATTTCCACGATACAAATTAAATACAGATATAATTGCATGTTATATATATGTTTTTTACATCGGGACAATTTTACCTCAGCCAAAATCAGTTTTGTGGCTGTCCAAGCCTGCCTCACTGCTTCCCACCCAATTTGCTTTCAACCACCCAGGACGGACATCTTTCACTGCGCCCCTGAGGAATGTCTGTTGTTGCTGTGAATTCTGCTGACTGAGACAGGTCTTACTCATTTTGTTCTAATGGAAAATTCATCTCTGTCACAGGAGTATCCTGCCATCAGTCTGTGCCAAGAACTCACATCGACATCAATGGCAGCTTCGCGTGCATTGTGCAGGTAAGGTATAATCATCATTATTTATTAAACACTAATGGAGTCCCAGGCCCGGATCATTAAAAGTTACAGTTGAGAAGCAGTCTGTATAAGACTGGTGATTCTTGTATTTCCACGATATTTAACATGAAAAGTGGGTGGTTTTTTGCTTCAACAACTAGTCTAAGTGTGACAGTGAACTCCTGAAACTGTTTGGATAACCAGCTAGCAAAACTGTATCATAATGATTCTTCTAGAAGATGACCTGCATTAAAGGCAGAGTCTAGTTAGTCCTGTATGGATATCTGTATGTGTTTGATAGTGATCAAAATGTATAATTTGTCCTGTAATTTGTAAATATCTCATATTTACCTCTCCTAGGATTATGCTGTGTTCGGAACAACCCACCAAAGTCTTCAGAGACAACCACGCTAAATGAGATCCAACATTTATTTTATTAATTTCATAAAATTTACCTATCTCACCATCTTGTGCAAACCATGATTTTTTTTACTCTTGCTATTTCCTTTCATCTGAAAACTAAGTAAGTCTGCGAAGCTCCTGATTTGTTCTCAGTCTTCCATGCTTTATTTTACCTGCCTTTGTGATCACAGGACTTGACTAAGGCAAAGACAGCAGCTCATGGACTTATTTCAATGACTGTTTAGTCCAGAAATTAGTCTCCTGAAGCACCAAGCTGTTGCACTCCTAGTACATTGCATTTGATCCAGCCAGATCTACTTTTTCTTGTTCTGTTATTAATGAGAAAAAACAGACCTAAAGCCTTATTTTGTGCTATTGATCACATTTTGCCCCACAAATCACTCCTCGTGCACAATCCTTCAGCTGCCTCCTGTGAGGAATTCAGCAAGTGCAGAGTGAATTTCTAATCAGCTGCGACTGTTCAGCACTAGGGCTGGCAATTATGCTCCCAGTGCCCGTATCTGCAAGTGTTATACATTTGTATTTGCTTCTTGCTGAGATCACACAGTTGGGAAAGCAATCATGCTCCATTACTCCTGGGTTTGACTCTTGGCCCATATGGCTTCTTGCGGACAGTCTTCAGTGCTTTGCTTCATTTATAGCTACCATGGTTAATGACTCTTTGCTTTCCGCACATCCTGAGCTGCTGAAATTTGTGGCTGCCCTTTGTTAGTGGGGGAAGCTTCCCCTCTATTACATTGCAGATTTCTGTTCTACCTAATGGCAGCTGGACAAGCATTCTTTTTTGAGATGTGAGGAAAGGAAAGATGAAGCAAGTGGTTGCCCTTTTACTACCAGCAATTTTATCTGGGAATGGATTATATGAGAGTTTTCAGTCTGGCTCCAGGGAGTACCACTGTCCTAGGATTGCTTTACTTAAGGTCACAAATGATTTATCACCAGCTGCTGATTCAAGTTAAATTACAGTACTCCTGCTGATGGATCTTTCTGCTGCCTTCAGTACAGTAGATCTTGGAACTTTGTGGAACCGTTTGAAGCAATTGCTTAGATTATGAAGCACCATCCCCGATCGGTATCATTCAGAACTGATGGTGTATTATCAGGTTGCAACTTGGCAATTGTGGATCAAGTTCTGCCTCACTGGTCACATTGCTCTTCAGAATATAATATCCTATGATCCTCTCTCTTTTTATTTGCTACAGATGTGGATGGAATTCTCTAGCTGCACAATATTAATTTTCACTGTAACACAACATATAGATGTATTTGACTTTTACAGTTTAGCTTCTTGCTGCAGTTTGGACCACATCTGTTTGTTTTACCAAAGCATGATCTTGGATAGTCGCAAATGGTTTGAAACCAAATTGAGATAAAATATAATTGCTTCTGGCAAACCCTCTCTGTCTACTAGGTATTTCTTTCTAGGCAATTGAAACTATCTATGCATATCTAAAGTATGCATCTGGAGCTGGTCAGAACATTTTCATTAAATGAAGTCTCATCAAAATATGCTGCTTTGTCAGAGCCAAAAATTTTGCAGAAAACACGTCTGTTTATGTGAAGCTTTAATCAGGGAGGTATTCAAGATTCAAGGCTATTGGTCACTTCTGAAGGCAAAAACAGAGAAAGCAAGCAGTCTGTTTGAAAATCCAAGATTTTTCATCTCAAACCAATTATTTCTGAAAAACATTCAGGAGGTTCTGGTTTTGTTCCCATGCCAACATGTAACAATGCTGACACCACAAAAGCTGCCATGAAGCAATTACCACCCTCTGAAAGGGATGCTCACAAAAGCTGTACCTGCATCACCCCTTTAGCTGCGCAAAGCACCCTGTGTAGATATGGTAAGTTCAGAAACTGAAGGACTGGGATGGCATGGGGCTCTGTCTTGGTAATTGGCAGTTCACACAACTGGTCTCACTGCCTGGGAAATTGTAGCCAATAGAAAAAACTGCTTTGTGATAAGAGATTCCAGGAAAAAACTGACTTTTCACCCTGAAAAAAAATTCCTAGTCAGAGAAAAGATAAAAATTCAAAATCTAATATTTTTCAGAAATTAAAATATGGAGGAAAATTAGGTAGTCCATCAACATGCACCAGTACTTAAATATTTTAAATATGTTTTCAATATTCCAGGAGGTTTTAACTCTTTAATTAAAGTTTTAAATTTGCTGATATAAGCTTTTCAGTGTGAGAAATATGCATATAAAACGATTAATCTCTCAAAATCTCGACAAACTTTGCAATATGCCATCATTTAGCATTTACTCTTATAGGTTTTTCTGTTTCCTAATCCTAGGGGTAAGCCCACCAGAATTCTGTCATAAAGAAGTACTAGACACTTGTTTCCAGAACAGACATCTAGCCATGGCTCATTCACCCAAGCTCTGGACAAATGGACTCCTCAGAGACATTTCTGGGTTTGCTGTCCTTCACAGAGCCCAGCTTGGTGATCCAAGGGCACATCACTCTCCAGGTTCTGCAGCCCCAAACATGGACCTCATAAATCCATGTGCTGGGGCCAGGCACTGCCGGGTGCTGGAGCTGCGCAGCTCTGCAGTGCTTTGGGAGCGGCGGCTCCACATCTACAAACCTAGCACCATCTGTTTCAACAGACCTCCGAGATCTTCAGGTCAAGTCCTCACCTTCAAGCAGAGGAGGGTGTCTGCTTCCCATTGCTTTAGAAAGGGCAGGGAGTGCTTTTAGCAAGACTTCCTGAAGATCAGCCAGGGAACAAGAGACCTGTGCAGCAGACAAAGGTGGACATGCTTGCAGTTTGAATAGCAGAGCTGATTCCAGGCTTCCCCAGGCCAGTGCACGCCTTTCACACAGCGGCATACAGATGGCACCTCTACCCTCATGCTGGGTCAGTTCCCTGTAGGCAACGGAGGTGTTTTCCTTGCGGGACAGAACGGCAGGAAAATCCAGTAAGCCCCATCCTACTTCTTCCCTAGGTTGGGTAGAAAGAGCACAGGTGATCGCTTTATTGTAAAAGGTTCGGTAAAAAAAATACCCATATATCATATTAAATCATGTAAATAATTGACATTTAGGGTGTGCCACACAAAGCACAGCAACAGGCTGCTTGGACAAACAGCTCTCAATTATTTGACAAAGCAAAGATTGCAGAGGCATGGACAAATATTTTATCTTTACATACATGCCACCCTCACACACCTGCTGATGGCCACCAAATGCATAGTTCTGCTTTGCAGTAGCCACAGTCAGCAGGGTCAACTGGTTGTTACAAGCTGGAAAAACACTGCCAGTGTTACAACAAGGTGCATTAACACCAGCAGTCTGCCACTGATCTCCAGTTATCCCCATTGCTCAGCACGTAATCTTGAAAAGTTTAGGAATATGAAAAACAAACTAAAACAAATTGCAATCAACATTTAAATAAAACAACCACAAAATTCATAAGAATATTAAAATATTGCTGGGGAAATATCTCTAATGTGTGTTTAAAAATTCTTGCAGCAGCTTTATTTTTTATTCATTACTTTGTGTCTGCTGTTGCAGAGACTGAAAGAGCCTCATGTTTTCCTTCCTGATTGTATACAAGGTGATGCAGAGCCCACATTTGATTTTAGGTTGCTTGTTGCTGGTCACTTCCTTCTTGTAGATTCATAGAGCACTACCCACAGCTACTACACCAAAAAGTGCCAATAGTAATGCATTACACTTAATTATCAAGCATTCAGACTCTACTTTACAACGATTTAAGTAATCATAACTTAAACAAACACAAACCTTATAACTATATTAGGTCTATTCTAAATACTGGATTATTATACTAGCCTTAGTAATAGTCCACAATATTTTGGAAATTAAAAGTTCTCTTCCCCTACAACATTTAAATATCATTTTTATACCAGTTAAAAATACATTTTCCTTTGTTAAAAAAAAGAGTTCAAATCTAAATTAATGATACAGCAAGCATTTACTGAATTTTTAATTTTTTTGTTACATATATGTAGAAATAAACATTTTGGTTGATTTTGATTCTATGAAATTAACAGCAGCCTGCCATGAGGTGAATCAACAGGAAGAATCCTTTTTTTTGGAAATTATTTCTTACCCATCAAGTACCAATTGGCTATAGTAGATATATTTTCTCTATATACAAATCTTACTCTTACTACATGATGGGCATAAATCCATTAATATCAGGATACATGGGGTTAGTCCTGTCAAAGACCAGCAGCTCAGCTGCACAAGTGGAATTATTCAAGTGGAAACTTGCACACTTTTGTTGTTGCTAGCTACTATATTGTGCTCCAGCAGCAAAGCTCATGTCTGGTTCCCGACATTACACCATCTTCCAAAACAGTTTGATTTTTAGTACTGGTGGATTTGAATGGCTATTTTGGCTCCAAACCATAGGAGTTACCCAGTTCGTGCGCAGAACTGTAAGCATTTTCTAACATGTCAGAGGGAGCAACAAACTATTCACGGACCCTGGGAACTTTCAAGCCAGCTTTGCTGCCAAATACACACCCTGCCAAATACACACACAAATATTGACACCCTCACTTTTCAAATCAAGGGTGGTGAGACATTGGGACTGGTTGTTCAGAGAAGCTGTGGATGCCCCGCCCCTGGAAGTGTTCAAGGCCAGATTAGATGGGACTTTGAGAAACCCGGTCTAGTGAAAGGTGTCCCTGCCCATGGTAGGAGCATTGGAACTGGATAATTTTTAAGGTCCTTTCTATAGTAAGCAGGGGAAGGACAAAAACATTGCAGAATATCTTCTCAAATAGGTCACTGGAAGAAACAGTATGTCACTCTTTGGACATTTTCTTTCCTTTTATTTTCTCAACCCCTTCTAATTCATAGCTTTCTGTTTCTGACTCTGAGATGGCATTCTTGCTCACTAAGTCTAGCATGATAACACATAGTTCAACACTGCTATTAAGAGCATTGATTTAACTGCTACAGATAAAGAATATATTTTTCTTTTACATCAAGTGGTCCTCTCTGCTCTCGGTCTTCACTATTTGCTGCCTTGCTCTGGTTTTACACTCTGTTCTTCTATTTTTATTATTGCACTGCCTAAAACACTGCAGAGAGAGCAATATTCCCAGTTCTAATGCTTCATCGTTACAAAGTTTCCTATTGAAATACACAGAATTTTTCATGGGCATTTAACATTGACAGTACCTTTGGAATCATAGTTTTAAAAATTAATAATCCTAGATATGTACTTATGGGCATGAAGTGATCAAATCTGTTTTTTGTCTTTTGTCTTGCATATTGATACTCCAGTTAGGCTCTGCTGATAATCATTTGACTTGCTTACTTAATACAAATTACTTTTTATAAGTTTCTCAAAGCCATTTACAAAGGCATCAGGCATTATCATGGTCTCTGCAGATGTGGCAAAGAGCTAGTAAGAGCTGACTTTGTTGCGCAGTGCCTGAGTATGAGACGCCAGCACTACTGCCAGTTCAGTACTTTAACAACTTTTGATCTTAGTTTGTAAAAGGCCTTCCCGGGATTTGGGTATGTCAAGAAAAACAGAAATCAATGACACTTTCTCCAATCTGAGAAGAATATAACCAGTGTTTTATGGGGGGGCTAGGTGGGCATAGTAATTGTCTCAAAAACAATAACTGTTGAAATGCTCAGTACAAATAAAGTCCATATAGGATGCGTGAAATTATTAAAAACCCCATGTACAATTAAGACTTACATTATAACCATAGCTGTTTCTCTGAATAAAATTAACTTTCAAACATCAGAGTTTACAAATCTTTGAGAAAAATTCTGGAAGCAAACTGATTAAATTCCTAGTCAAAACTCTCCTGCTGAATCTTCCCTCTATACCTTGTGTAAACCTAATTTTTTAATAGGTTTGGGGGAATGGTCTTTTGGTTTGGAGTTATGTTTTGCTTTGGGGTTTTGCTTGACATTGTGGTGCAGGGTCTTTGTCTATTTGGACCAAGCTAGATTCCCACTGAAACTTCTTCCATGCTATATCTGCTAAGAATCCTCAAGCCTCTCACCCAACTGCTCCTCTGAAATTTGTTTCAGGTTGCAAGATTACCTGCTACATAAAATGTGTGCCAGCCTTTTATGCTGCATTTCATTTGTATTCACATCAATTTGCTTCTGACAGTTGGATGTTTCAGTACCCCAGCTGCATATGAGAGAGAGGTTGGGGTACAGTGTAGGAGCCTGATGAGCCCCTGATGGATGGATTTATAGACTGTGGATCTGTGAGTGCTCTAGCACAGACCAAGGACCTACTGCCATCACCACCCAAAAGCACTGAGGGGAAATACTAATTTGTGACCCAGCTTACCTGAGTTTGTAACTTGACCTGCCTTGTGGGTACCCAGGGCAGAATGGCCCTTTGGGAAGTCACCACGTGCCTGACTTGAAAACCAGCAGCCCTGCAGCACTGGCAGAGACAGCACGGCATTAACAGCTTCTTTCTCCGAGATTAGGGCCACGGAAGATCACTTGACCTGAACTCCTGGGACTTCCAGCCTGTAATTAGCCTGATTTGCTGCCTTAACCTTTCTCCCTGCATATTCCCTGCTAGTGAGGCTAATTAAAGCTCCTGAACATAGGAAGTTTCAGACTGGCCTGAAATGCCTACTACAGCTTGCCTATACCTATCCAGCGCTACAAACACTGGGGTAGGAGAAGACAGATGGGAAGATGCTCCTCCTATCTCAGCAGGGCTAGGAGCAGATTGTCCTCCCTCCAGCCCATCTAAACATGACAGAATAGAGGTGAAAGCACAGCAGGAATGAGACCTAGAAGAAAGAAACACAACTGGCAAAATGTGCAGGAAATGGGATTGGAGAGGATAATTCAGTTGTATTTTGCTTGATATCCACTTACTCAAAACATGTTGACATGTTCTGCCCATTTTCTGTGTGTGGTCAAGTGAACAGAGAAAGACACTGACTGTTGTTCCCGTCTGCCCCTGTGGACATATATGGCTCATCCAACTGGAACAGGTTAATCACCACTGTCCTACACAAAAGGCACAGGAAGAACCCATCTGACAACCAGTTTTCCATAGTCTTTCCAGTAGTGCCTAGTAAAAATAATTACAGGAGAAGCATAAGACCTGAAACTAAGCAGCACTTCATTCCCTTCTCCCAGGTACTTTCTCCTTTGGAACCTTGACTTAAAGCCCAAAGCAGCACAGGGCAGACATTACTCTAGGATGGTTCTAGTAATAGCACTAACAGCTCAGAAATGAATAGCATATGCCTGTCTGGATCAGGCTGGACAAACAGCTTTGAACATCACACTACATGACCCTTGACACAAGACAGGTTGATTTATTACACTGTTAGCCCTCCTGACAACAGGCACTATGGGCTTGGCACTGTCTGGTCATTTTTCAAGCTCTTTGCACATTACTGGCACCTATATTCTCTAACATATTACATCAGACAGCTCAGTTACAGAATACTAAAAGCGGCTCTCTCCTGCAGCACTCTTTTCCTCTCTCGCTGTTTTCCCAGGTAGTGGATGAATATATGATTCTAATGCAAGATAGGAGGTTAATATTTGTATCAGCAGAAAGAATAAATATGCATGGTGTAAGTAAGGTCAAAAGGATGGAGTAGAGGGTGTTACAATAATGCATTTGCAATGATTCTTATTAAGTGATGTCCAATTACCCATAAAAGATGTTCCCTGATCCAGAAAACACAGTCCTGTAAAAGGTTCTGCCTTTTGTCTGCCGGGGAATAATCCAAGACGGGGACAATCCAATAACAGATTTTTGAGTAAAAGTCATAATAGCCTCTAAATTTCGAAGGGTTAAAAACTGTTACAGTTCTGTAGCAGTAAGGAATTATGTTTCATCAACGGCCACAGCCAGAGCACCAGGTCTGTAGACCCTAAGGACAAAAAGGATGAATACAGCAAGGATGAATAGCTTAAAGCTCTTGAATTAGGCACAACTTCCGAATGCAGTTTCAGTATTCATCACGCAGCATGATCATGTTACATCACATGCAGGCCTGGCGTGGCGACTGCTGAAGAATATCAATGCAGAGCAGCACAGTGAGGAAATAAGTCGCTTGCAGATGTTAAGACAACCCTCATTGGACCATCCTCCAAGGATGACCAGGATAACTGCATACCACTACCGAGTCAGTCCTGCTGTACCCACTGTTTAGGCAATGAACCAGCCCAGACATCATTTGTTGTCCTCACTCTCTGAAACAAACTTTGCAGCAGTCACCTGACCAAGACTGAAATTCTGCCCAATGCTTGCTACAAAAAAGAAACAAACCTTAGGGTAGTTCTGGACAGGGCACAGGACTCTGTTTAGGAAGTCACTGCCAAAGATGTATTCTGTAATACCAGGGTGAACTTCAGCATCCTTATAAGAGTGAAAAAGAAAAAAATAACCACTGTGAGTCTAAGAGCATTGAGATTAGACAGGGAATTGCATAGAAACAAAGAAGTCCAATGAAGATAAAAATAGTAAGCGACTGAAGGATAACATGTTTGTAAATGGCAAAGGGAACTGTTTTAAGACAACACTGTGAAGGCACACTAGAAAGCAAAAAGACTGATAAAGACTTTTTCCTTCAGCCTCACGTGTACAATTACAGAGGGGTGGTGAGAAGACAGCCTGCTGAGAATAGAATCTTTGTCTCAATAAGGAAATAAGGAAAACATGAAATAGAAGAAACTTGACATGAAAAGATAGAACAGCCATAAGGAAAGCCAAGAAGATTAAAGGCGCAACCTGTTAAAGGCATAAAGAGCATGAAAAAATACCTCTTTCCCAAAGCAGGATCCTTGCCAATGGTCACTCAGTCATCACCAAAGTGTCAGGGCAAGGTAAAAGATGACAAGACCATGACAGACTAGTTAGATGAACTTTTTGTATTACTGTTCATTATAGAAAAGTTTTTCATCTTTCAGCCCTACTCTGCAGGGGGAATATGCTAAAGAATTACTTTAAGGCTAAGGGTCAGCACAGGGAGGCGCAGGAGAGCCAACCCAGACTGCACTCATTCACACCTTCTTCAGAATCTGGGTACTGATTTGTAATTTGAAATCTACATTAGATTTGAAACATGACGCTAATTTTTTTCAGAGATCTCAGAGGAAGTGGAAACCGCACATACAAATCTTCATGCTAGGTAAAGTGGTTACACTGAGAAGAAAGCATAGATTTAGGACACGTGTTCAAATGCAACAGGCAAGTGTCTAATTGACTTTTGTACTGGGAGTCATTTCTCACAAACCACTTAAAGTTGTCTGAAGGATCAATGAGCAGGTAGAGCAAGATTATACAAAAGGGCCTGAAGACACCCATTTGCAGAGTCTCTTAAAGAAGCTAAACTGCCACACACCTTGCATATATATAAATTATTCTTTAAATGATGGGGGGAAATTATCAAGAATAAAAGGAAGTTCATGCTGCAGGAATTTCAGTAAGGCAGTCTCCCAGGGAGCTACAATGGGGCCTGCATTGCTCAATATACCTGTAATGGCCTGTATAAGATCACTGATAGTGACAAAGCTTCAGGATGAGATAGGTTCACTAACCCTACAGCAAAGGCTTTCGAAGGGTCTCCAGTCTTCAGTAAATGGGTTGTCAGCTGAACTGCAACACTGACAAATGCAAAATCATCAGCATGGGAAAACCAGCAGTAATATGTTAAAGGTGTACATATTAACTACTGCTGCTTAAGAACATGGCATAACAATGGCCTGTCTGAGCCAGGTCCACCTTGCATAAACTTCTGCCTCACCGAGGCCAATAGCAGAAGTTTAGAGAGAAGCATGGAAAGGAAATTAATGGTCCTTTCCCACCATACTCTCCCATCTCCTGACACTGTGATGCCTGAAACTCCTGAACAAGCAACATTCCCTCTGTTATTTAATAGCCATTGATTATTTTTTCTGTCATGTATTTCTTTAATTATTTTTTAAATCTATGTAAATGCGTGGTATTTGTACTATGCTGTAGCAACAAGTTCCTCAGTGAAATAATGCATTATATAAAAAGAACTTAGGACAGTTCTTTGACAGCTCAGTGGCCTGGAGTAATCTAATGAAGATGCTGCTATTAAAAAGGGAATTAATTGGAAAGGTGTAGCAAGAAAGAAAAATAGGAAACGTCATAAAGGCATGGTGCTCATACATGGTGTACCCACATTTTGATGACTGGACCCTGTACTGGTCATCCCAAGAAAGAAAAGTTAGAGTCTGTAAAAAGAGTGTAGGGCAACAGAAAGATTGCCAGATGGAAAGTCTTTCATAGGACAATGTTTTAAATAAAATAAGATACTTCAGCTTGTAAAAAGAGACGAGGAAGGAGTGATAGAAATAAATCAGAGCAGTTTGAAAAGGAAGAATTCAAATGTAAGAGTGAGAAATATCTCTTCGGTTTCCACAATTCTTTAGTTTTGACTTCTCCTAGATAATATCTCTAGAGATTAGATTTTTTTTAGATTTTTCAAGAAGAGCTAGAATAACAGGAGAACAAAGCTGCTAGTTGCCATTGACACTTCAGGTTTTACTTCAGGAATTGGGAAAAGTGGAAAGAAATCCTAGCTGTTTCTGCTATTCCAGAAAGCTCACAGTGAGACACCTTCTGTGGCCTTAACCGTGTCTGAGACAGGCAACTGTGCTTTTAAAATCCTGACATCCCTCTTGATCAGGGAGGTTGGACCAGATAACCCAGTGTGGTCCCTTCCAACCTGATCCACTCTGTGATTCTGTTAAACCAATGCAATGAGCATTTTCTATGCCATGGCTTCTTTCAAAGAATTTGTACAGAGCTCAGTTCTGCAACAGGATATTTGCTGCCCTGGTTTTCTAGAGGACATCATCTTGATCCTTTGGGAAGAGAAAATGGCTTGGGAAATTGGAAAAGGAAATACCTATATAGAACTGTGCTATGAAATAAGGGCTTTCTGAAACATCCTTATAAGTCATTTGTCCTCTACACAGACTAATATTCAGAGAAGAATTAGCTAAAGAATACTATAGCATTACTGTGACGTAGCAAGATAAATGTTTATATATTTAAAGAATGTTTTTCAGTGTAAATTTAGTATTAGAGTATTAGAGTTTCTGAATCACTGCCATACCAAAAGAACAAAGAACCTGTGTATAAAGCAAAGCTTTTTTTTCTCCCCTTGCTAATGTAATTTGCAAATGCATTTAGAATCACTCTACTAGAGTACTATATGGTCACTAAAATACGTAGAGAAACATTTGATACATGTCATACAAGTCAGGATGTGACTTGAAGAAGAGGTGTATGATGTGGATGTTGTGTACCATTTCGGATGTACATCATGTGCATGATGTATGATTGTGGCTCTAAGAATCCAGTGTATGCAGTTTCTCTTCCTCAAAAGCTATTTTATAGCATTAACACCATGATGGCTCCTTACTCCAATCTTGTGATGCTTTTTAAAATGATATAGATTTATGTTCAACAAAGAATTTGACTTTTTATTAATCAGCAGCTGATTGGCTGACAGTCCTTTTCATGTTTGTAAAAGTTAGATTCTTGATTCTCCCCATGTGTCTGTTGCAAGCTACAATCTTTTTTTTTTACTCTTATTCTGCTTCTACTTGAGAACTGAAAGAAAAAAAAATCTCCTGCAGATGAGCCACAAATGGCAGATTTGAATACCCATTGTCATTGAACAAGGTGTTCATGTGTTAACATTATAGCAAAGCAAGTAAGAAGAATATAAAGAGAATTCATAATGCCCAATTTCCATTAACTAAGTCTTTAAATTTTCTATACCTGTCTAAAGTACATTCCTAAACTGTGGTGATTCAGCACACCTCCAAACCCTTCAGAATACTACTTCACCCTGACAGTATGTGTTACAAAAGGATGGGGATAGTCACCATCCCTCTGCATATCTTGACAGAATAACAGGTGTCTAAGCCAGAAGTAATCTGTGGTCCACCAAGGAAAGGTCCATGAATCCAGTAGGACTGCAGGATACACAGGAAAGCATATCCACCAGATGTGTTAGAGAGAGACAAAGATAACAAACTCTCTGAAGTTACTTCCAAGTAACAATAATTATGAAAAAAAATAGCAAAGAATCAAGACTCTGGAAACCTGGAAAGTCTGAAGTTCTGTCAGGTAGGGAATCTACAAGAAGGATGAAGAGAGACTTTTTACATGGGCATGTAGTGACAGAACAAGGGGAATAGCTTTAAACTGAAAAAGAGTAGGTTTTGATTAGATACTAGAAGACAATTCTTTACTCAGAGGGTGGTGAGGCACTGGAACAGGCTGCCCAGAGAAGCTGTGGATGTCCCATCCCTGGAAATGTTCAAGGCCAGGTTGGATGTGGCCCTGAACAACCTGGTCTAGTGCAAGGTGTCCCAGCCCATAGCAGAGGGGTTGGAACTATATAATCATTAAGGTCCCTTCCAACACAACCATTCTGTAATTCCCTTCTAGTGATGTATGCTTATGGTACTTAGCATTTGAACAGAAATTGCTGTAAATTCTACTAAATTATATCAGATGTTTTAAGAACTGACCCATGAAGTAGAGATATTATTATTTCCTTCTGAAATTTTTTTAGTGATTTCTTACATTATATAGCAATCTCTGCCTATCTCACCCCCAACCAACCTTTATAAAGTAATCATTAGTAATATTTATCCTACTTGTCACAGAAAAATATTAGTCAAATTACAATGGTCAAACATAGTATCAAGACAATATTCCATTAAGTCATGAACAAAGAAATTTATAGAAAAGTAATCATAACTGGAATGAAGTCGACTATTTTTCAAAATAGTTACAATGTTCTTGTTTTCAAGCAAAGTAGTCATCTAACATACGTGGATTTCAGCATCATGTGGGAAATTGTTCTTCAAATTGAAATATGTATGGACGGATGGTTGTGAAGCCTGTAACGCTGGTTAACACAGGGATTTTACTTCATCTGCATTTTCTTCCAGGTTCCTTTAAAAGGGGTGCTACCAAGCCAAAAAGAGAGGTGACAAAATTTTCTAAGGGTAAATGTATTTAGTGAGACAGATCCCATGTATTATCTTCATTAATGGCTTTTAGAGACAAAAAAAGAACAGTGATCATCAAATTTGCTGATTAAACAAAGATAAGTCATCATGGAAGCAGAAGAGAACAACGAGTGATGGATGACCCTGCAATAGTAAAAAAGCATAATAAAATGTAAAAGACTAATAACAATTTTTGCCACTAGCCCATCAGCTGGATGCAGCAAAGAAAAGGCAGGGTAGTGATATACTGACTGATCACAGACATATGAAACGTCAGATGATGATGCATCTCCGTCATCTGCAATCTACAGGCAGATTTATGTCTAGGCCTGATGTCCACCTTCCCTCTTGTTCCCCACAAGCCCTGCCAGCTGCAAACCCACTGCAGCAGCTCAGTGCAAGAGCATGGAGAGACCGCACAGGTACTGCACTGTGTTACTCGGCGCTCTTCACAGAGAAAAAGAGATATGGGATATGAATTCTCTCATCTGAGCTAAAACTGAAAGCAAGGCTTCATTCCCTTGGCAAGTCCCACTTCTGTAAGGCTACTGCCCATAGAGGGTGAGGAGGGCAAAGTGTCTGAAAAGCATCTTTATAGGTCTCAGGCATCTGCTCTCAGGCAAGGACAATGACCTGTTCATAGCAGCGTGACCTGAAGAGGTGATCAGCCCATCCATGCTATGTTTTGGTGCCTTTGGCCTTTCACATTATCTTGGATGCTGCATGACATGAATGTACAGAAGCAGTGTCTGTGCTGAACAGTGCCTGAGGCAGTATACCCTTCCAGCATCTACCTCCCTGGGACTGTGATATGGGCACCCAATTAATCAACAGGAATCACTGAGTCCAGGAAGAACTATCACTTCAAGCTCAATTCTATCAATGGCAGACCTAAGCTGGCAGTATACAGACATATTCAGAGGACTCTCTCTGCCACATGCTCCACAGTACCTGTAATATCCAATTTATACCAGTCTACAGAATAACCTCCTCATTACCACCGATAACAAAGATTGATGATATTGTTCAAAGGACATCAAAAAGGTTTTGAACTTATTAAGAAGTTGAAAAGAATGAGCACGGTAGAATGTGAGACACCTGATGTTGGGATATTACATGTTTCGAAAGTATTGCATAGCTTTCCTTAACAAATGTAGGAGACCTTATT
Organism: Rhagologus leucostigma; assembly: GCA_013397725.1. NCBI lineage: Eukaryota > Metazoa > Chordata > Aves > Passeriformes > Rhagologus > Rhagologus leucostigma. The sequence goes on along the minus strand of VZTD01000154.1, from coordinate 108,969 downwards.
TATTCCTGGTTTATAATGTACCAGAAGAAAAAAATACATCCTTTGGTGTACATGATGATTTTTATTTCACTGATGAACTGATAGCTGAGTTGTAGTTTCAATACCAAAATAATTTTTAAAATCTGTAATTTCTATTTTATCTGAAATGGGAAATATAGAGCTCATTTTTCATCTGTTAATCTAACTCTGTTGCTGTCACTGTACAAGAATGGCATGTATTCAAAAAAAGAAGTGAGCATCCACTAGAAGTCTCTGCAAAGGAGATGCAAAAAGTGTAATTCGGATTGCTGTAAACCACTGAGACTGCTTTTCAAGAGGAAACTTCTTGTTCAAGGCTTTGCTTTCAACCACAGTTTTTGCAAAGGAATGGGATTCCTCAGAAGCTAAAGAGAATCCTGGCCCTTCTATCCAAAAATGTGTGCTCAGGGGTGACAGTCTCCAGAGACAGACACATAAAACCCAAATGATCATACTTCAAGCTGTCTTAGAAAGACAAACCAACTACTATTCACAGGGATTCAGACCTGATAGTGTGGTTTGGTAATAAAAATAATGGACCTCTATGAAAGTTTGCCAGATCATTTTGCACGCATGTTGAGCAAGGAGCGAAAAGAAAGTTCCCACCTAAGTAACTTGTTTTGAAGCAATACTCCAGCACACGTAAAACTTACATGGAATTTTTTTTTCTCTTTTGTCTTGATGTAGAGTGGAGAGAAAAAACAGATTTGTCAAACTTGGAACATTTTTCAGAAATCTTCCATTTCAATAAAACAGTTCTTTACCTTAGGATATACTTTATGTTCTTGTGGCCCAGAACATTCCCTCCTGAATGGCCATTGGACAATTAAATACCACAAGTTCCATGGAGTCCCCCATCCAAGTCCCTGTGCTATCAGACCATCCCTAACTGAGCTCTTTGAACATCTAATATGCAGTTATTCATTGAAAACCAAACAGGACTGACGAGAAAGATTTGAATTTCCATGTGATAAGAACAGAGATACTTCCAAGGCATGTTCCTCTGTGGAAATATTATTCTTATTATCTCATACTGAGGTGGAAAACACAAACCAATTCTTAAATTTGCATTTAATTCCGTTTCACCACCAGTGATATAGCAGATGATTTGAATAGGCTAGATTTTTAACCAGATAAACAGTAGCCATCTTTACTGATGAGATGCCAGTCTTAGGGGAATTTTTACTCACTTTTTAAATATACTATTTGCTTTGACAATCAGTTTTAGATGTCACTCAAAATCCTAGACTGGGAGTAGTACTGGGATTTTAATTCATTTTTAAGGTAGGTCACAGCTACCTTTATCAGAGAAAATGAAAGTCAGAATCACATTTTTTCGTTTAGAAACAGAGGTCTGTTTAACTTTAGGTTTTAGAAGGCAGAATAAGTTTCACTGACACCATTTAGTCTGTTTTTAAACCGTAATAGGGTTGCACTGAAACCATTTTACCATCATAACCTTACATTGTAATGGCTTCATAACGGCGCTGTCAAAAAGGTCCTTATAGACTTGCTCTGAAATAGTTTTTCCATAATAACTTCATATCTCTGACTTCATTGTAATGATTTCATCGTGAGGTCATGGACTAGCGATGAATCCCTTTTGCCACTGAAATCTTAGAGTTCCTCATTACAGCCTCAGTCACCACAGCATTGTGATGGGGCTCCACTGGATAACAATGAAACCGTTTCCTTATGATACATTAGGCTCAAATAATATTACCACCCTAATGATATAGTCAGGGGTTATGAAAGAGTGAGCCACCCTCTTGCTCTTTTCAGTGTTTCAGTTTGGTGTTTGATGTCAGGGGCTGAAGGTGTGTGGTTTGGCTTCTGAACTGCCACCCTTCTCTCATAATTGTCAATGGTGGCTACACACCCTGCGAGAATAGCCAATTGTAAGAGAACCTTTTACTGCTTCTGGGCCCCAGTTCAGCAAACACTTAAGTTCATTCCTCTTTAGCAACAGGTCAAAGTATGTGATTAATTTTAAACCTGGATTCAAATCTCCTTACCTCCTGAGTGATCTAAATACTTGGGCAGGTGCTTTCTTGTGTCAAGTCAGACTTGTGAACATTGTCTGCAGCACTGAGCTCATGTTCTCACATGCTCAACCTAGCTGCTGCAAGAAAAATCCTGAAAAGTGATGCAGGTTCTGAGCTCCCGCCAGGGTCAGTGAAACTATCAAGTCCTACTGATGTGGATTTACAGGGACTGCCCTGCGGCAGCCTCAGCTCTCCCATCAAATCCACAGCCCTCCAATCCCACAACTCTCCACTTCTGCAGAAGCTTGTACCTACTCTGTTTATTCAGCTTTCTTTGGCAGAATGAATACTCCTGATAAAACTTCTTTAATCAAGCTGGCCTAATGAAGCAGACTAGTCCCTCTAGCCTCTCATCACAGGCTATCTTCTGCCAGACTCCTAAAATCCTTGCTGTCATTTTCCCTTCCTTGTGGACTTGGAAAAGTATGTTCTCAACAGACTTGCACTTTAGGCTACTGAAATCTCGAGTTACAATTGTTCTGCAATCGCCCCATCACAAATTCCACACTGACTGATGTTCCTTGTGCTGTCACTGCTGTTGCTCTAAAATCCTCCTACCTTCACATCACTTGCTGGTGCTGACTACCCTTACAAGATTAGAAAAAACAATTCCCAAGTCAAAGCACAAGCTATCCATGTTACTTGCTGCCTCACAGAATATGAAAGGAACCGAGGGGTGCTGCTGCATGTGAAAGCTCCTTAGAGCTAAGAAGGAAAATTGGAACAATGTAATTGTCTTAACATCTCAGCTTCTCTAAAACAGATGATAGGGAAGTTGGGCAATGAAGGCAAGCATGGGCTCAGCCATTCTTGCCATTGCCTCTTTCAGTTTGATACAGATGGTTTTATTAATGGAACCTGTAATGGTAAATATAGACTAGATGTTTTTTCTTTTATTGTTGCCACTATCTCAAATGTTACTTTTCTAGGCTTGTGCATGGATATGCAAATATGTCCAGAATAACTCTGTAAACCCATGGATGCCTTTACAACTTGCATCCACCAAGAAAGTGATAGTCTGTAAAAAAACAGGTGAAGAGTGAACTCTCTTAGTTAGTTGCAAACTGAAAAATAAAACAGACTCAGATCAACTTCAACTGAGTATTTTTCAATTATTTAACCAGGGCAGGAAGAAAATGTTTCATTAAACAAAAAATGGCCTTTTGAAATCAAAATAAATTGCTTTGCTTTCAGACACCTGCTAAACAATTCCAAAATTTATTGAGGGACAACCTTTAAAAACCCTGTGTTCATATCCTGCATTTACTTACCTGTAGACTTACAATGACTCAGTAGCCACTGGATGAGAAAAATTTGTTTTGGTACCTTCCACCACCTCTAAAGAAAATGTTGTCTGCTCAGTTTCCCTACATCCACTCAGGTTTTCCCCACTTCAGTGCTAAATTTTTTCTATTTTTCTTTACTTCAAACTTTTTCCCAACACTTTCTAAAAAAAATATGGAATGGATATCTTACCAAATACCCTTATTGTCCCTTTTACAAGCTGCAAACTACCTGGAAAAAACCGTAAATTCATTTACCAAAGACAGTGAGTCACATGTCTCTTCCAGAATAAAAGAAGAAGCAAGAAAACTAATATTTCTCTTATGGTTTACTATGATCTACCGGCCCACTATAAAAAGGCTATTTTAAATAAATTGCCTATAAATCCATAAAATGAACAAAGTCTCTTTTCATGAGCTCCAGTCAATTAATCTGAAAATAAACCCTTAAAGATTTTATTTAGAGCTGAGCACCTTCTTCAAAAAAACATTAACACTGATGCAGACAAACGGCTTTCAGTTACAAAAGTGTAACTGCACATTTTTAATTGACCATAGAGTCTTTATATTAATTCTATAGTCAACAAGCTTAACTCTACCCTCATATTCAATAACAATAGCCAATATTCAATTCTCATCATCACTATGTGAAAATGGTCTTCCTGGGCCAGCCATTTACTTAATATAAGTTCTTATCAAACCCTGTTACATTTGGCTGCATAGCTTTAAATACATATAGTTTAAATGTTTCCCAATGTGATTTAGACTGCATGGCACATATATACAAGTCAAAACGGCTATTACAGAAAATGCTATGAGAAACCCCTAAAAATTTGGATAAATGAAGTCTGAAGTCCAAAATCCTTCTGATCTAAGTGAAATGCATTTCTCTTTTAACTATATGCTGTTGTATTGACTCAAGCGTTAGCATTCTTCACCTCCGCCATTTTTATGGTTCAAAATATTTTTGAACAACAAGAATATAGCCCCAGGCAAAAAAAAACTTAGAAAACTATGTGTCAAAATAATGCAAGATGCCCAAAATCTTGAAGAGGTAAAATGTATTCAAAAAGGGGGACTACAAATTCTGTAATACTTGCACATGTAGAGAGAATATAAAGCAGTCCTAGACAACCTAGACAACCACATCACCCCAAGATTATTACACAAATGACCTTACGAATAAAGTTTGTGTAGTGAGATTTCATACCTGCCTTTTCTACACACTCCATGGTATTAGGAAAATTGTTGGGGGGAGCAGTGGGACAGAGGGGAGAAAAGACCTGTAGGCCAGAGTATGGGAACAACTAGATAAAGAAGAGTTAGATAAGCAAAACATGTTTAGGCAAGCTGCATTTTTGCTGCAGGTTTAGGAAATTCCAGTGCCTTCCTTGGAGTGTCTGCAGGGAGTATTACTGTGTGTAATTTTGCTTGAGTGTTTGCTATCGCTGAGCAAAGCAGGCAAGACTTATGAACATCTCCAGGTTACTAATTTCTCAACCAGCAGAAGCTGCCACTGGGAAGTGCCCTTTGATACCACCAAGCACAGCTCTGAAAAAGCACATTCCTGAAACAGAAAATATTGGAGATTGTGTCAGTAGCTGACATTGTAGTCCTAGAGGAATGATAAACCAAAGCTCTGCTTCAATTTGAGCTAAGCTACCAGTGAATCCAATATAAAGAATCCAATATAAACAGGCATATCAAATATGCTTTAGCACCCTAGAAGCACAAACTTCTCAGGTTTTCTGGGACAGCATATATCTTAAATCATGTAGTGCTTTAAAAAAATCTCAACTAAATAGACTTACTAGAGGTTTATATTGCAGGTTAGATTTGTTGGGTTTGTTTTGTTTTTTTACTTGCATTTTGTGGTGTTTTTTAAATACAGAGCAAAGAAAGAACTGTTTCCTTAAATATAAAACCAAATATATTTTATGCTCTTCCTCCCTTCTGCCCATGTATATGTACTTCAATACACTAAGTTTAGTTCTATGCTGTAAAATTGAATTAATTGAGTCAAAAGTCATACCATAATGAATTAGAAGCACATATATGCACATACATGCACAGTCACCTGTAATTCTGCACCTTTTACCAAAAAAAGTATCACAGTGAGGAACAGACACTGCAAACCAAACCCTCCATGTCTCCCTTAAAGCTCAAATAATGAATTTACTTGAAAAAACGCACATCTAAGCAGCTCCAGTTCTAGTAGCTTCTTCCTTTCCATGATACTTAACTATTCCCTTTTTTCACCACTCATTTCAGCACCCACTGGGGTGAGATGTAGTGGACATGAACAGAGGTTGCAAGGACAAAGTATGCTGTGTATGAGATAATAAAAATATGTTGTCTCTTGTCTTTTCCACCCCAACCAACCCTTAAGCTTCCCTTTAAAGACACTCAGTGATTACCTCTGCTCTGCTCAAAAAGATGGTTCAATGCATTCCTGCTGGGTGGCCAGACATGGTGCTATCTCACACATCTGTGAGGAAGCAATTTGAGGCATACACTCCTTTTTCCTATTTCAGGAAGCAAAAAAAAAGCTGGAGGGAAAAAAGAAGGGAAAAATCTAGTCAGGCTGAAATTGCAGATCAGATCCCTTACCTTTGCTATGTACACCACCCAGAATGCAAATTGTAGCTAGTGAAAAAGTGATTACCAAAAAACCCACCCCACCATAATATCTCAAGACTAAATATACATATTAGACAGAGTTGCCAAATCTCCAGTGACATGTGGCCTTTGCAATTTTTGTGAATTCCTGGAAGGTAAGTGTTAATTACAGTATGTGGACAAAAACTAATGACTTGTTTTGGAGTTAATGTCCCATTCAGAAAGGATTACTGTTGTTATCAACCACATCAGGCAATTAATGGCATCCATAATGCTTAAAATTAACAGTGGCAGCATAGCTGAGGGAGTGTTTTGAAAAACTGGTCATTCCTTGGAGATTAATGAGCACTTTTCTGTCAGAGAGCAGGATGCACTCTGGTAGAAAACTGACAAAAGAGGCACCATCCTCAGGGGATTATTTTTAACAATCCATTTTGCTGCGCATATTTAAAAGGAAATTTGGTAGATATCACTGTCATTCCAGACGTATATTCTCATTTATTTTTCCCCTTAAACATTATAAGCCAATATATGACAAGTTACACTGAACTGGATATCTAGAATCTAAAATGAATAATTACAGGGGAAGAACCAACAAGGTGTAAAACACTGCATAAGGATTTTTTCCCAATTGCTTTCATTTAGGTTTGTTAGACAAATAAGTATCAGCATTGTAGGCAATTAGATTTCACTTAAATCAGTCACAATCAATTAATGTGAACTGCTTCACTATTTTTGCTTAAGTGTGTCTAAGCAGGTACTGTGTTTTAAAGTAAAAAGTTTCAGAAGAGTGTGATTAAATAAATTTAATTAGAATATAATGAGTGTGGTTCTTACTAGAAAGCTGAAGTGTGGTTTTAAAACATCTATCCATATCTTATTTTGTAAAGAATTGCCCTACTTTAAAGCTTCCGGGTTTTTTTTAAACCAAAACTTAGCCAAGATTCTATTTTGTTTCTCCACTTATCAATTTGGTCATTGACTTACACCTGCACAGACTATGACTGATCAGGTGTGTAGTACCCAGTATAAACTTAGCCCAAAGTATAGAATGGGCCAGCAGCTCTCAACTATCCCAGCTCACACTGATATTTCACATGAAAAAGCTGGCTGTGACCCACAGTTTGTGGGCTTGCAGTTCAGGTCCAGGTCTTTCTTTTTTTTGCCTGAGGGTTGCTGATGCTCCTGCCTTACTTCTCTCACAGAGCCTCGGTGAGTTCATCATTTATAGCTCTCCAGTCCACTTGTAATAACATTATGCATCAGCACCAAGGGCATCCTCTCCGGGCCTGGAAGAAACTGGCATATATAATCAGTTTATGGGTAGGAGGAAAAAAAGTTTCAGGGTTAAAATATTGCCAATTGATTTGTTTCGCATGGAAGTCTTCACAAACTAAGCTCTTCTTTCAGAGGCTGCAGAATTGTTACAGCTGTTCATGATGAACCCCTGAGCAGATCTCATCCTGTCAGTGAGCCCAGATGACAGAGAAACAGTAAAACTTGCTTCTAGAGAAAGGAAGGCAAAGGTGGAAAAGGTCAAACTAAGAAATTAGGAGCCACTGATTCCCTAAGAGAAAATTCTGCAATGGTCTAGGCTTTCCTGAGAATCATCAGGCAGGCGAGAAAAAAAAAGGAAAGCATAAGGGAACTCGGCAAGTTTTAGCGAAGATATTCAGGGCCACCTGGGTAAATTACTTTCCTTTTCAAGGACCTTTCTGAAAACAAGCAGGTTTTCTGTCTCATTCAGGATTTACACATTGCAGTTCCTAAAAGAAACCCAGTGCAGGGTCCCTGACAGTGTGTTTCTGAACACTCCCCCTCCACCCCTCATCTTGGCTGCCATGGCTTTAGCTGCAAGGCTTGGCAGTGGTCCACAGCTTTGTCCCAATGTTCTGGCGGCTGCTCTCCCAGCATATGGTCTATTCATTTTTTCCCCAGCTGTTACTCAGCCAGGGAGACCATGCTCTCTCCCAGCTACAGACCTTTGTTCAGAAACAGGGAATCAATTTTCTCCTTATTGAAGGGGCACAAGGAGCAGAGGGGAAGTGAGCAGGTATTCACACGAACCTCACACATCCTAAGGCGAGTGCTGATACAGGGGCTTGCTCTCACTGAATAGTCAGCCAAGCCTTCAGAGGGAAATTCAGACTCTTTGGTGTGGAGTACCGTTTAGGAGTATGTGGCAACCAACATTCTTACCTCCCTACTATTTTTCCAGCTCATTTATCCTTCACATTCTTCCTGGAGGCTCAGTGACTCTTCTGGAGCTTACATTCCTTATGGATTAAATTGCATGGTGCCTATGCCAAAATGTGTGTTCCTGGTAGGACTTAAAGGGACCTTCTGTGTCTTTCAGTAGCGGGCAAGGTCAAATGAACAGAAATAAAGAATTAACTCACGTCTCCTTGAATTGTAGGGGTGTGATTTGACTAAACAGTTAAGGTAAAGCCATGCAGAAACAGTGCTGAAAACTTATCTGACTTTACTTAAGAATTGCTTTAAGTACTCTGCAAATAAGGACCTATAAGTTAAAACGCGTAAGACCATTTGACATGTGGAAAACGTACATTGAAAGACTGTCACTGGCCCACATCTCAGAAAGCCAATGAAATAAAACTACAAGGAAGAAAAGATAGGGTATGAGTTGAAGAAGAAGGAGAAAAGGTTGGTGCAGCAGGAAAATCAGATCAGTTCTGTAGTAAAGGTGATATTTATAAACTCTCATTAAGAACTCAGTTATCTACATTAAAGAGAGATATTTCGTGGCTTGCTCACCTGGCAGCTTGCCACCAAATGACCAAGAGTTGTTGCTATTGGAGTTACTGGAAACTTCTCTCAACCAAGAAACTTGTTGTTTGCTTTCAGCTCCTTCTAAATAAAATAAATAAAATATTATCAAGCACAAATTGCCAAAAATAAAAAAAAGGAAAATTTTCACGTGAATAGGGTGCTGAACTAAGGAAGAGAAATTGTAAGCAACAGAACTCTCAGCCACATAGCCAGAAAACAGAAGGATCTAAAGTACGCAAAACATCAAGAGACATTTTCATTTATCACAGTTTCCATGTTTTTTAATTGTCTGGGACAGTGTTGTGAGCATAACACCATAAGAGTCTGCTCAGATAATGGATTTATGGACAGAAAAATGCAAAGGAAATGGATCATAAGCTTCATAACGAGTTTTTTTAGCACAGCACAATAGTTATTTTAGAACTTACTATATTGATTACTACCTGGGAAATATTCCCACTCCTGCTGCTGTTGCTTCAGTAACAGTCACAGTCACAAAGACAGTGGTAGTCATTTACTGGTTTTTGACTTCAACTCTACTGCTTCTTTCTCCCATAGATTCATCTCCAGTAGGTCCTCAGTATCCTGCTCAGCATAACTTCCATGTCATCAGGTTATGCTGGGTCTGTTTCTTTTTCCTTCTTCCTTCTGCTGTGGGATTCACCAATGCTGACCCCAGACCTTCATCGGAAAGAGAGAGCAACCTCAAAGTTTGTGGATGAGGGTTCATGGAACACTAAGGAAAGACTGCAAACTCTTGGTGGATGGTCAGTTGCCAGACTTGCCCATTGCTGTGGTTTTCAGAATTTACACCAACCACTGTTTCTTTTGTTCTGAACTGAACTGAAGCCCCTTTAGCATCCACATATATTTTTGTGCTCCCACTAAATACATGGATTAGCATAACACTCAGATTTGATTTGAGACTGCACAGAGATAAAACAAGAATATCAGGATAAGAGAGCAGGACACTGAAGTTGAAGTGACAGTAAATAAAACAATAACTGTAGACTTGAGTGCATGCACTGAAAGGACACTTAGTTCTAGTTTTCATTATTACAAGACAGCAAGACTACAAGAGCAGTGACCAGTAGAAAGTCAGTGGGGAGGAAAGAAATCTTCTCCTTGGAGTGGCAGATTAGTTTGTACTGCAAGAACCATGCCAGGGTCACAGTTCAGTAGATAAAGGGTTGCTAATAAAGAGCATGCTGGCCTTTTTGGAGGTGTCTTGTAGCCCACAGCAGAATGCACAGTGACAAATTCTGCCCAGGTCCCTACACTGTGAATTAGGAATCATTGCATCCTGTACAAGATGGTCCAGAGGACACCTCAAAACATTTTGATATGAAATAGTCTGTGGGAGTAAATCCCATCAATTACTTTACTCAAAAAGTCTTTTCTTTCCCCCTGTCCTCCTTGTCACTTTTTTTCTTCCTTCCTCTGCCTCATTTACTGCTTATCTCCTTCTGGATTTTCTGCTTGAGAACTCAGGCTTCCAACTCAGCTTTCTAAATTAGATGGCATAGATAAGATACTTCAAGATGTGCTTATGTGTGCCTAGCACTCAGACCAATTTTGTCTTTCCTTCAGAGGTGGAAATATTCATTCACATCCTCTACCTATGAATATCACCATGACTGACTTAATAGTGTTCTGGTCAGCAATCACCAACCTCAAACAGATCTTCTTCTTTTTAAATTTCTGGGCTGAGACAGATTCTGCTGGTCAGATATGAGACTGAGCATCTGAAATGAGGATTTAAATGGTAACCATACACAAACACATATGCATGCAGTCTCTGGTGCAGGAGGAAGGAAAAAGGTGAGAAATTCTCAGATATAAAATAGAATTGGGGAAACAAAATTATTTTCACTCACATGTTCACTGCAAAGTAGATAGGCTAGAACTGTTCTTAAAGCACAGCACAGACTTTATCCTGTAGCTGTGTCTGAGCAAATGTGTCAATTTTCAGTGGACAAGCAGGCAAGGATTTAAGGGGATGTGAAAACCAGGGTGGGATTCTGGGTAAACCTCAGATAAGAACGTGGATTTCACCTACTATGAATGCATATCCACAGGCACCACTGGTATTTCTCCCCTCCTGTACTTTGGTATGGCTCTATTCCTCTTCAAATGCAATTAAATCTAACCGCCTACCTGCTAATGGACCAGGACTGTGGAACTTTCACTGAAATTAGTCAAGACTCCAGTAATTCCATTAGTCTTAGTGGATCTTTCTGCAGGAGCGGGTGTTTGTTAGCAAGAGAAGGGATTTCATAATCTGAACTCTACTTATTGAAAATCAATCTGCTGCCAGTATTATTAGAATTCCTGCACTGGGGATACAGAACATTGGACCCTAGAAAATCTATTTCAGTTACAGAAACTACAAATATACAAGTTCACAGGATTTATGTAAACCAACACAGGGGTTCCTTTGGCCGCTTTCAGACCAGACCATTGCATTTTAGATAGTGGTGCAAAACTTTCAAACTTGTGTATCCACAATTTGGGGGCATATTTCCCAATTTGGAGGCCGTATTTCCCAATTTCGCCTTTGTAAGCTAATCAATAAAATCTATACACACATCTCTATTTGTGTCCTTGTACTATCCAGAAATCCCAAAAGTAAATATAGACAAATCACATGGAATTCTACTCCATGTCCAGAGGTATCTAGCACTTCTGTGAATCCCGCAGTTCTACTGAAGTATTAAATGTCTGGTAGGAATGCACATTCAAGCAACATTGGCTTGTTTTCATTCTCTACTTACAAATGCAGTTTGCCATGGCCAGTCTATTTTCTGAGGCTCACTGCTAGAGATATTCTAGATTGGGAATCTCTGACATACACCCTTGTTTCACCGTGCACCATAAAATATACTACTAAATCAGTTCCCTCCCCCAACCACTCCAACCCAATCCCTTGGGCTTTAACCCCACTCATTGACAGCCACCTTGTTCATGCTCCTCTGGAGAGACTTGCCTTAACAGATTGCTTCTTGGTTTTATCAGAATGAGTATAAATATGGGCTATCTCAACCCAGCAGCCTACCTGTTCCCTAAAGTACTGAATTATTTCTGTTGCCCACTGTATCAGCAGACTGAGATAGCAGCCCTGAGAAAATGAGTCCATCTTGGTATGACTCATTTCCACGAACTCTTGGTTCCTTGTATTTTGAATTAAATTAAAATACAGTGATTGATACTGGCATACTGGAAAAAATCAATATTTGACCCAAATACCTTTAATAGTAACATGTTCAAGTGTTACAGTGATTTCCTCTGGAGAGCACAGATTAGATTTTATATTCATTCAGTCCAGAAATGACAATATTAATAGAATATAAATGTTAAGACTTGAACCCACAAATTACAGGTAGATCAGAAATAAAGTGTGTCCTTGTTTCCTGTCATGCATTAGGGTCTGAGAGTACATAACCACAAATCAACAAGCATGGAGTTCAGTACAACTAACAAGAACTAATTGGTTTTCCAAGTCAACCAGGAGAAGATACAGAAGTACTTCTTGGGCTAAACAAGTAAATTATTATAGAAAGAACCCTCTCTAATGCCACATCATGGTGACAACACAAAAGGAAATCACATCACAAGACAGGGAGGATGGAAGTACAGAGGACCACCAGTGTGAAAAAGAGACAGAAACAAATCTAACTTTCAGTAAAGCTCTACAAAATTCCTCCACCCCCTTTGCCTTGCTCTTCATGCTGTGTTGTTTTGTCTTTGTTAGCAGTTGTCTTCTTTTTTCTGATATCCTTCTTATTTCTTCTCTCCTTCCACTTTTTTTTTTTGTCACTGCCAAAGCACACAGCCTAAAAAATTCCATGTGTGTGAATATGGAGTTTGAAGTATACATTATTCTTCTATTTTTCTGCATGTTCAGAAAAGGGGTCTTAGTTTGGAACTTGGTATTTTGAATATTGAGCGCAAATGGAAAGTGTTCACATAGCATGTGATATATCTCTTCAAGACCTGGAACACCTGCCATGAGTGTAGCTCAGCATTCTCATGTGTGCTGCTATTCTGAATGAACGACAGCACAGAAGACCTACATGCATGTTTGAAACCTTATGGTAGCAAAAAGGCATAAAAATCTCTACAGTTCTAAGGCAATAATATTGCAAGTACAACTTACATGATTTCTGGCCAGTGACAACTTTTTGGATATTCCTATAGTGCTCTTGTATTTGCAGCGACAGACAATATAATTGCCTCTTCAGGAGTTTCTCAGCAAAAACATATTAATAGCACGAGTCTGGCTCAAAAGTACAAGGTCATTCAAATCCTTTCCAAACATATTCTTCACCAAGGGCAACCACCACTACTAGAAGCAACCCCTTAGGTTTCTAAAACAGCAGTTCATCCCTTATGGTGTGTCAGAGCCACAGACATTTGAGGAGGAAGAAAAAGCCCAAAAAGACAGCCTTATTATATTTACTTGTGTGAAAATCACAAGTCTTTCCTTTATGCTTCTGACATGTTTCTGAAATGTTTCAATTCAATTAAAGGAATTGCATTTAGTATCTGCATATTTATCAGCTGCTGTCTGTTGTCCTAGCATACAAAGGCAGAAGACAGAATATGTTTTTATATCCATATCAAATAACATGAGAGAGCTGGAACACATGCTATGAGTGTAGCTTAGCATAAACTTCTTAAAATGAGTTAAACTAGTCACGGATCTCTTTTAACAACCTAAATGAACACTTGCCAAAATGGAAAAGGTGGTGTGTTTTCACTGACAAGAAAGGGCTTTTACAAAAAAAAGATTCAATTTTATAACCTACATAATTAGAGTAAACAAAGGGAAAGACAAGATATTGGAATTCCTCTCAGTTTGTGGACTTTTTTATTTAGGGATTTGTATTGAAAGTATTAAATTCAACAAGACAGGTATGTTCTTTTTAGTGTAGTTTATTTCATATCTCAAAAATATGAGCACATGAAATAAAGATATGATCAAGCCTGATACATGACATCTTAGGCAGAGCTTGTGTGGGATGACACCTAGGTTTTCTTTTCAATACTGAGGACAGAGCAGTTAAAGAAAGACGAGGGCAGCCTAAAATAACCAAGTTAGAAGTTATGAGCATTGTTCTACTATTAACAACTATCAGTGAAGTCCACTGAAAATCATCTCCTCTCAGCCCCAGGCATGTGGCAAGAGTCTGTTGCTGCCATCTGCATGCTGTTTCCTGACTGTGACACTGCTCATATTGCCTGTTTTGGATAAAACAGTTCCACACAAACTGTGCTCTTTTACAGACTTTTGAAGAACCCCACATGATATTACGTTGTTACATTACAAAGAATTATAAAGAATTTCATATCATGAAAAATTTAGCACTTTTCTTCCTACCAATGGCAACTCCTCTATCAATTCAGAGGGCTGTGGGGTGAATCAGATTCCTACTCACATAATTCACAGCAGAACACAAAATCTGTGTAATGAGTGGGAAAACGGGGTTCAAAGAAAGAAAAATGATTTTGCATGCATTACCTTGAAGAGCTAAATTTTCCCCTTACTTCTGCTATGGAGTTTTTGTGTTACACTGTCAGTGTACAATTACAGAGGTCCCTTAAATCAGACTTCTAGATCATTTCATGCTCTTCATTTTATGGCCTCCGCATGGTCCATGGAATCTGTCTTAGAGATAAGGTAAGTACTTAGGGTTACTCCCAATAGCCCAGAGAATCTTTGCTACCAGAACACACAAATTACGAAAACAAATGATGAAATTATATTATGAATGCAAATTGTGAAAAAACACCTCTCACCTTGGTTTAAGCAAGCTTGAGAATCAGCAATAGTCCTTCTTTACTTTAGTTCTCCCACCTGCTAAACAGGAAAGCAACATCATTTAACACAGGAACACACTGAAATTATGTTAATGAGCAGATAAGAAGCACTAGGACACTAGGCAAGACTACCATAGAAAGTATTTCTACCCTGACATGGTCAGTATTTCTACATTCAGGATTAGGTTTGAATCTTAGGAACAAAAGGGAAGGTCATGCCTCAAACAAAGATGACTAAGGTAAATATCAAATTACTACTCGTTTTGTGGGTACCAACCATTCAGGGTGGTAAATTAGACAGTGACCGTGACACAAATTATATGAGATCTTGTAATTAAAGACGCTTTAGCTTTACATACAGTGCAAGGGGTTGTATTAGGATTGCAAAGACTTCCAGCATTTTCCATTATTTATGGTTTTGATTTTCCATCCTTAAAATTCTCCATATGAAATCTTTCAGAATGCAAAAGGTTTGTTTTATTCCATCTTTATAAATTATTTCTGAGTCCAAGAGAATCAACTTTCTTCCACTGATGGGGATTCCAATTCCTCACAGAAAGTCTTAATGCTCTTATGTCTCAATGTTAGTTGAGAATACTTTGATATTCTTTATCACATGCTCATCGTGTTTTGGTCACAGAACTGAAACACCTTTGAATCAACAGGTACAAGTACATTCCATCATTACATGAATAATGCCAGCCAAATTGGGCTTTTGAAGTCTATTAAACGAGTAAAATATACTAATGACAATAGAGGTACACCAGTGTAATTTTGTGGAAAGTGAAAATTTCTGGAAGGCCAGAGGGGAGAGAAAAGCAAATTGTCTTGTAACGATGTAAAGTAAATGCAAAATACTTTTAGAAGACAGACAGAATGAATTGCCTACCCCATGTGGCAGTCAGGTTATCTCCAGAAGGATGATATTTCATAGACTGACAAGAAATAAAAATAATATCTGTTGCAAAATTATCTACCCATTACTCTTACTGGTTCTTTGCCAGGCTAACTCTTTCAACAAAAGTGGTCTAATACATTCAGAAATATTTTAAAATTCAAGTTTCTTCTGCACCTCTTTGCTATCTGTTAATGTTTGGTTATTTTAACCTTGGCTCACATCAGTAGTTGAAGGTCTTCCATCTATTCTGTGAATCTTCTCTTCACAACATCCCAAGAGAAAAAAATATTTCCATTTTATAGACCGTGAAACAAAATATATTGAGAAGACTAGAGAGGCAAAGGAGTTAAGTGCCCTATCAATCCTGGAAAGTCACAGGCCAAAGTTTGGCATTAGGCTCCTAAACAATGCATGGAAAGAGCCTGGGATGTCACCTTGGGATTTTTTGGGCTAATGTCCTAATCAGGAGTCACTTCAAGCTAGCTGGTGCTGCAGAGTTTTGGTAAGCTCCAGTGAAGGAATGTTATTCTTTCTTTCTTTGACTGCATGTCATGGTTCCTTTACCTCCTCCTGGAGTAAAATCAGCTTTTTTCAAAAATTCACTTGTACAACTTCAAGTTGTACAGCAGCTTCTGCCTCCCTTAATCCAGTGTTAGTGGTTAAAGCATTTCGCTCACCTGTAAGAACATAGTTTCAGTTCATTTCTCTAATTGCAAGGAACTTGCAGTTCCCAGGTCAATAATTTTGCTACAAGGTTGCATACTGTGGTGATATGCGATGCTTGCAGCACTGTCTGTTGAAACTGCAATATTTTGCCAAAATACAGAAGGAAAGAGTAAGCATGAGCATGGCTGGTTAGGTGCCATGGTGGTTAGGTGGTTGGGAGGAAAAGCTATGAACTATTTTCTGCTCCTCTGAATATTTAATACATGAGACTTAAACATTCATTGAATTCAGATAATATTTACTTAAGCCATTAGTCAATATTTTCTTCATTAAGGATGGCAGGATTTGACCCATTCCACAATCAGTCCAGTGGCACCAGGTAAATAACATAGTTTTTAACTCACATTTTTCATACAGAAAGTTTCCTTAAGCAAATGGAATGAAATTTACAGATGCAGCAAGCATAATATTTAGATGTAATATTAGCTCCATCAGGAAGAAAAAATCCTGAAAGTTAACAAAAATTGATTGATGCTCCCTGACTGGAAGTGTCTAATTTTTTGCATGATAGCAATATGGAATGTGTTAACTCCATGAACACCACTCTTCTTTACAACTGCTGTTGGTATTCTAACCACATTATCCACCTCACACATGTTTACCTCAGGGATATTTAGCCAGCCATAATTGACTTTTGCACAAAAAGAAAGCTGCAGGCAAGGTTTAATCCTTTTGGGCTTGCCCTCTCAGTAAAATAAACAAGTATCTAAGAGAATTGTAACTAGATCAAGCATAAAATTAGAGCATGGGGTGAACCTGTTCAGCCTTTTTCAATTTTATAATTCTTAAAATTTTCACAATCAGGGTATCTGGAAATTAACAACATCTTTGCATGTAAGATGTTACAAATAAACAGAGAATTCAGCATCTCCACTTCCAATAACAGCACTTCTCTAATTGTTATTTAACCATGTCAGGTTCCTTCATGGAGGTGGAGTTTAAAAAAGCCTGTTGTACTAATATCACACTAAACTTCAGCTGATAAGGTTAATGCAAGGTAGCAGTGATTGCACATAAACTCTAGGTGAGATTAATCTTGCTTAATATGGCAGGTGGTGTCATGGTTTAACCCCAGCTGTTGGCTCAGCCCCACACAGCTGCTCACTCCCCACCCAGGAGGACGGGGGAGAGACTCAGAAGGGTAAAAGTGAGAAAAAGCGTGGGTTGAGATAAAGAGAGTTCAGTAGGTTAGGAAAAGATGTGCATGCAAGCAAAGAAAAGCGAGAAATTAATTCATAACTTCCCATGGGCAGGCAAGTGTTCAGCCTGGAAAGCAAGGCCCCATCACGCCTAACAGTGACTTGGGAAGACAAATTCCATCACTCTGAGTGTCCTCCCCTTTCTTCTCCTTCCCCCAGCTCTATATGCTGAACATGACACCATATGGTTTGGGATATTTCTTGGGTCAGTTGGGGTCATCTGCCTCAGCTGTGCCCCCTCCCAACCCCTTGTGCACCCCCAGCCCACTCTCTGGTGGGGTGGGCTGAGAAGCAGAAAAGCTCTGGAGTCTATTGTACGTGCTGCTCGTCAGTAACAAAATCATCCCTGAATTGTCAACACTGTTTTAGTTACAAACCCAAAACACAGCCACATACCAGCTACCAGAGAAGAAAACTAACTCTGCCCCAGTCAAAACCAACGCAGGTGGCTAAGACTGGTGTTCAGTAGATCCTTTAACCTGGTGCTACCAGGGAGAGAAAGCAGGCCTGCACTGCTTTTACTCGCATGCCGTGTTCCCAGTCCTGCACAGATTCGTCTCTTGTGCTGATACCAGCATTTGTATGAATATATGGTAAATTGTTCAGGGAGCTGATCTGGTTGAAAACCAGCCATTTTCACCCAAGCTTAGTTTTAGCTCAGATTCACTTACCACATTGTGCATCTGACACTTCGTGATGAGCACATGAGGAGGGAGGAAGACTCAAATACTCTTTCTTCTGACAGCAGGGCCAGCTTAAACTGATAATTCATCTTTGTCTTCAAACAGTTGGAAAGAAGCATATTCTAGAGTTGCATCTTTTTCTCGCTGACAACAAAAGAAGCTCAGAAAACTAGCTTGAGCCTTAATTTCTAATTGCAAATAGCTGAAGTGAGAGAGATCTCATCCACGAGCAAAGCAGTCCATACTATGATAAAAATTCAAAACAAAGTACTACGTTAGGGTTTTAGCTCCCTATGTCAGGTCAATCGTCTCGAGTGTAGGTAAAGGCAATCAGTGATAGGCTATGCAATAGATGAGAAGCTGGGACACTCGGGATACAATTGTTGCTTCATAAAATGAACAGCAAACAACTTGTTGATGTAGAGCACGTAAGAATTTTATCCTACAGTCCTATGTTTTAATCTGGTTTTATCCTTTGCTTAGCTCTTAACAAATCAATTAATATATCTCTCCTTTCTCTATCTGTAAAATGGTCCTTGATGGGACTGTATTTGTAAAATATTTTCTAATAATATGTATGAAGGAATTATTTAAGTGTTAAGTACATTATTATCTACTGACAAGTCATCTGCTCTACTAGCAGAGCAATTACAGAAAATGTTCTGTATATTTATATGCAGATAAATCTAGATTTAAGTGAAAATATTGACGTGGGGAAAATTAGTGCTTTCCTTAATTTGTTCTTTCATATATGAAATTTTGTATAAAAGCTTCTGTAAACTGTTCTCTGACCTATGTCACAAATCCTATTCCCCGCAGGAAAAAGAAAAAAACCCAACTGCTTAACTCTTAACTTCCATCACTAGTCAAGTAACTGTGGTCCAACTGAATGCGTGTGTGGAATGTGTATGTGGAAACAAGAAGCAGGTTTTAACCAGAGAATGATATTCTGCACTCAAAGTGATAGAAAGAAGTTTGATTTTCTAAATATAGCAATTTGGGGTGTTCCTAGCAGATATAATAATTTTAAGCATATGTGTGTGTGTGTGTAGGGGAGGTGTTGTAATGAGTCAGGCATAATATTATCATTTTAATCAAAAAGCAGCAATCATGGTATTGAAGCCTATAAAGATACTATAGATATCTATAGGTAGATATAGATATCTATAGATACAGATACCTACATATAGATTTTTATATATATATAGCTATATCTATAGATAGATAGATAGATGTAGATAGATACAGATATTTATAGCCTATAGATATCTCAGCCTTTTCCTATTTTCTTGTTTTTCCCTGAAAATCTATGAAGATATCATTGAGTAAAAGATCTTAGAACTGGGTGCCTTAAAATATTACTGTAGCTTTGCAGAATGTAGCACAACTTTGCTTTATTGTTCGTACGTTACAGCGTTACAGCAAGCAAGTAGTACTGCGAGAGGCGGCAAAATGCTAGTCTCATGAGAGAACTCTGACTGAACTCTGCCTTCCTTCAAGGAATTCAAATGTGACTCAAAAGACGACAGGAAAGGGTAACAAACATTTGAATACTAAAGGCTGGAGATGACTGAAACTAAGAGGGAAGCAATAAGAAGGGCAATAACAACTGTACTGTGGTTCAGAAATAGAAGTCTTTTCTAAAGGATGTAGTGACGTATGAGAAATCCAGAAAGTCAAGTTGTAGAAAAAGAGGTCAAAAACCAGTATCATGTGAGTATAGAAATCTGTAAGAATGTCAGCTTTAATAAAATGTACACCTTCAATACTTAGTTACAGCTGAAAGCTCAAAAAAGTACAAAGCTGAGTCTGGTTACATGTTAGAAGAAAATCCATGTCATCACTACAGAATACAATCACAAATAACAATATTTGATGAATAAAAATAGGAGTATTCTTGTGCAATGTATATCCACACACATCTTAATTTCTTCTATCAAAATAAATAGAGGATCATAAAATAGTGAAGGTTGGAAGGGACCTCTGGAGATCATGTGGTTCAATCCTCCCTTCATGAAGGCTCACCTAGAGCTGTTTGCCCTTGACCATGTTTAGACAGCCTTTGAGTATCTTTGAGGATGGAACAGGGAATTTAATACCACAACTCCAGAACTGTCTCTACAGATACTTTTGATTGTCATTCCAAAGAAGGATGAGGAGGACTTCTGAAATTTCCTCAAAATCTTCTTATAGACCTTAGAAAAATCTAGGGTATATTAAACCACTATGTTAAATGGTGTTGGGACAGGTTCTTTCATTAAGGGTGCAGCAACCCCTTCTGCAGACTGTGAGTCTGAGAATAGAATGCTGCAGGACATACCTAAGAAATGTGAGCATATCTCAGTTTAAACTCCTGTATAAAAATTAGACTAGGTGTATTGAAACTAGAGAGATTGAAAGCACAAGTTGAACCTGCATTGAAACAAATACATCATAGAAAATAGAAAGAGCTAAATATACTGTATTAGAGGTAAAGATTGATTATTATTCATCATCAATTTTTAATACATCAAGATTTTTCTCATATACTTATGTAGTTGCAGACAACTGGAAATAATTTTTGCTCAAATTATTTGTCTTGGTTTGAAAGACAGGCATCTGCTAAGGAAGGCAGGAGCCTCCCTTGGAATGGAAAATGTAACCCCCTTCCCTCCGAATTATTATAATTTTGAAATTAAGGGGCTTTCAGCCAATTATACTAAAAATACGAATAACAGTTCTTTACTAGTATATATAACAAGGCAATAATACAGAAATACCGGCTTAACCTGACAGAGTCAGGATGCGACCTGACACGCCGTCGGCCAGGGTGGTGGTAGCAGTCCGATTAAGTGGTGGCTGCAGTTCTCTTTGAAGTGGTTCTGTTGAAACGGTGATCCTGTAGAAAGGTCTGGTCCTTCTCTGAAGGTCCAGTGGTGGTTGTGTAGCTCTTGTCCTCTGGGAATGCAGTAGGTAAGGGCTGAGTGTGGTGTTCCAAACCTCAGATTATATCCAGGTAGGAATGGTTGGTTCCTCCCCTTGGGCGGAGCATCTCACAGTGGGATGATGTAATTCTGTGAGTCATACAGTGAGGTTAGATGGCCCATTAACAGAAGATACCTCCCAGAGGGAGTTATCAGGGATGTGTCATGGAAGAGATAAAGAACCCTGTACCACCTGGTTTCAACAGATGGTGATAGAATATACAATTTTGGTTACATCTTACATTTTAACCTAAGACATCATTAAAAGATGGATTACTCCTATTTTGGAGTATTATATGCCATCACCAGTCTAAAATCCTTAGGGTTTTTTTAGGTCACCTCTTTTATTATAGTGTTCTTAAAGCCTCCCAGAGTATTCACAAAGCTAAAATTTGTTTTCATGTATATGAAAAGATAACAATCTTTTCACTGTATTTTAAATCACATGTGAAGTTGAATTACATTTTAAGAATTGTCACTTACGCATTGGTTGTCTGATTTGTCATTCACCGGACTCCTGTTATTAAGGAGTGAAAAGGCAGGAACCAGCAATTTAACTAAGTAACATGTTATGCTCTGGTCTCTCAGCAGGTTTAGAGGAAGGTTGGTTGATTTACTCTGGGCAGTGCTCAGGAGAAACAAGAAAATTCGCAGGATTTCAATAAAAAACTTTTACCTGCAAACTTCAGAATATTAAGGTACAATATGGTACTCCGCAAATTTTAAAATGTAGCCATTTTAGTTAGAAATGCAACAATATAAAAGCATAAAAATAACACTTAAGAAAATGTATAAAGAAAAAGAAAGAGAGGATAAGAGTAGAAATGTATACAGTCTCTACCCTTGGATCCACAAATAAGACTTGATTGTTGCAATTTTGATGTTGTTGGTCTAAGTGATAGTCACGGTCCTGATCTGTTGCGGTGGTGGAAAGCCATGAAACATGAAGTCTGGTGGGTTAATATTACACTCAGGCTCAGTGGGATTGCCCAGGTACGTCTCCTGGGGTGAGAAGTTTTGCACTGGATGATGTAATACTGTGGATCGTGGGACACTCTGGGAGTCTTCGACACCGTCTAAGACATGACAGCTGCCTCTTATGTGTCCGTGTAGTTGTGTCAGTTATGGCCCATCAGAAGGCATGAATACCTTCAGGCTTACGTCCTGCTACTTGCCCTGAGGGGAGTTTTCACAGCTAAGCCACTTCTGTAAGGATATCAACATGACGAGAAGCACTATCCTGTTGCCTTCCGGCCTTCAGGTTTACCCTCAGTCGCAGACGCCGGCTCTCTGAGGGCCCGAGAACCTGCCACGAGGTAAAGAGGTCTCAAGGGCGAGGTGTGGGTGTCTCACACTGAGGTGGAACCGCTCCGGATGAGATGCCTGCAAGGCGCGCAGGAAAGAAGGCGAAGGAGGCAAAGGGCTGCAGGAGGGGGTCTCCCCGTGTTCTCCTTTATTGAGGGGTTAGGTAAGGGAATCCGGGAGGGAGACGTTCGAGGGGAGAGCTCCGAGCGTTCCAGGGGATGCAGAGGGTTTTAAGGGACGCCCGAACTGGGAGGGGTCAGGGGCAACAGCCAATGGGATAGGGGGCAAGGGGAGGGTACACGGATCCAGGGTCCAATAAATTTAACTGAAGGGAGGGTACAATAACCAGCAACCAATAACACATCGAACACAAAAGAACTTTCGAGAAGGTGGGGCAGGTCCTAGACCGGGGTGCCGCCCTTGGGATCCTCCTCAAAGGAGGATCTTTCCACCTCCGAGGTGGAGCCTGCCTGACTGGCAGCAGCAATAATTGGCAAAGGACCTCCCACACTATCCCACCTCACAGAAGCTGCCTCTTTGTTTGAGAACAATTCTACAGTGAGTAGGTCAGCAAATTAGGGCCATTTTCAATGTAATTGTTGGGGTGCACTATGTGCTGGAAGAGAGATAGGTCCTGAGGGCCGGAGAGAGAGCCTCTTTCTTGGACCTGGGGGTGATCCTGGGAGTGCATCCAGGTCACCAGGGATGGGCTGAGAGAGGATTGTGGGTTTCTGGACAGTGTTGGACCTATGAGATGTGATAATTGTAGTTTGTGACCTTATAGGGTATTGTTTACTTATACCCATAATAGGCAATGTCTGTGCACTATCCCGGGTGACTGGGGGACACTGAGGTGAACATCCTTCCTGTTTACATGACGCGATATCCTGTTGGTTGCTGGTATTTAGGGAATATTTTGCTGCACAATAAACGCTTTGCACTTCTCCATCTTGTGTGCAGAGTCATGCCCTTGGTGAATACTGCAGTAATTTTCTAAGCAACATCAGAAATGCTTTCAGGTTGTAATACACAGTGGTGAGATGTAATGGAGGTGAGTACATATTCTACTCATCCTCCAGTGGAGTAATCCAGAACAGAACAGCATCTAGAACATCCTCTGGAGCAATCTACAAGCAATCTTCTTCAGTACTCTACTAAAGTCAGTCTGCTGCAATGCCTGTCAGTCTATTAATAGCACTGAGACTGAGGACAGCACGGCAGCCAGTTGTTTCATTTCTTAAGGAAATGTACTTTTTAATGAACAAATAAATAAGAAAGTTACACTTTATTCCCTCTCCAAACCTTCCCACTTCACTTATAACACTTATATTTTGATCTCACAGAGCCTATTTTCCATGTAGGTTGTAAAATGTCCATTGGGAACTATTCAATGTATGAATAAATAATCAGTTCTCTGTATGATATAATGTATGTCTGTTAATGGCACCACAAATACATCGAGCTCAACCATCTACTTATCAACATGGTTGTCCATATCAACACAGGTGTAAAAAATTTCAGTGGACAATGCCTGGCAAACCACTCAGGAGAGCAAGGAGAAACTTGCAATGAAAGATTGTACTCGAATGTGTATAATTACAAGTTTCACAAAGAGATAAGTCTCCTGTCTCTGCTTCTCTTTTAGATTTCTGCCATATAGCATGATCAAGAGGTTATGCATCTGAATCCCAGTCTTCCCATATGCTAGCCAGAGGTTATCCATTTGTTTGTGGAGTGGCTGCTCGCTTTCCCATCCTTGTGTCCTTTATTCTACTTCCAGCTGCTCTGAATAGTGATCAATAACTTACCAGTCTATGCTGCAATCAGTTTCCTAACTCATTTCTGCTCCTACAAAATATCTTTTTATCATTCTTTTTAAATTTTTTATTACTCAGATCAATACAATCAGAGTTCTGCATCTGTCTCGCCTGCACTCAGCAGAGCCAGCCAGTGTGGGGACCTGCCAGTTTCTCAGTAATGTTCATGCTAAGAGAGCAATTTCTTTCCCTCACACCAAGCTCCTCCTAATGACTTCCTCTGAGATGCCAGGGGTGGTCTTGCTTGCCTTCACCATGACTCGCTGTCTCTGTCCTGCCACGTCCGCTTTATAAAATGACGCCTTCCAATTTTAGGCCCATTTTTTCCCCACAAGTAGTGAATGCTCTGTTAATCTTTAGGAATGGTCCTCCCAAGAAGGCTGTAACTTCTATTTTAAGGAAGATTACAGTCTGGGCGAATGAATTTTATGACCGCAGTTAGTATTATTTCTAATCTGCCTTTGTTATCTAAGGTTTGGTAGAAGGTCACAGAAGTTTAAATTCTGGAGTACCTTGCCAGAAATCATCTGCCTGAAGAGTTTTAAACTTCCCATCCTTTTACAGATCTGACCCTGCATTACTCTGCATGTGTTCTAGGTTTACAGAAGCCCTCATACCCATACCAGAGTTTACTGTTAATATTTCAAATACTTGTCAGACTTGATATAGTTCGTCAGACTTGATATAGTTCCTTCATCTCCATGTGATTAGAAAACCTACATTTTTCATAATTCTCATACAAGACTCTGCCTAACACACGACAACAACTGAGAAATATAATTCCAAAAATTCAATCCAAAATGTACAGTGCTTTTATTAGAGAAACTTCATAATTATAAAACCAACTGAAAAGAATCCATGGTGCTACTACTCAAAATATTCTGGAACAAAATCCCCTTCTCCTATTCCTCTCTTCCAAACGATCCTAATATTAAGCTTGCAAAAAAACCCCAAATTCTTCAAGTGTTAAAGGCATGTGCCAACAAACAGTAAACCATCACCGATAAAATAGATTTCATTTGTGTTAAAGGACTGTCAAGATTACTTCCACTGACATGAAAGCCAGATTCAGAAGTTAGATCAGGAATGAAGTATTATTTTCCCTGGAAAAAATGTGCATTTTCAGTCTACACTAAGGAAAGGAGGAAGTAAAGTGAAAATATCTAGAAATTAAAAGGAAACTTTTTGAAACAATGATCTTAGATTTGTAGAATCACCACTGTCTCTTAAAATTGGAGTCCCAGCATCAGCTTATTCAATGAATTGTGATTTCTTCATTTTATAGTACATTTAAAATCAGTTAATCTAACAAATTCATAAAAATACTATTTTTAAAAAATTTGGTGTTAATATGCCAGTAACACATCAAATATATTCTGTAGGTTTTTGTTTGCTAATTCCCAGATTAAATATAAGGCTATAAAAAGTAAAGAGCTCATTTAATGTTCAACTTTTCTTGTTTAAACTTGATGAGATTTGAATTATATTGTAAGAAAACTCATTGGAAACCCTATAATTTCCTAAAAAAAATCAGTTCAATTCAATGTCTAATAAAAGGCAGAGCACTATTTCAAATTTAGGAGATTAAATGTACTGGGCATCTGAATCTAATCCAGTATTTACATGATTAAAATGGATACCCAGAAAAAACAAACAATAATTTATGTATATAACTTTAGGTACCAAAGTTTGAAAAATTACCTAAAAATCTATGTAAAAGTATGAAAAAAATCTTCAATCAGTATGCATAAACTGTGGCTGCCTCTGACAGGTGACTGTGATAAAATAAAGGCACCAGGTCAGGAGAATATTTTTGCCCTGAGGTGCAATTTTTTTCCATGTCAAGTGCAATTATACTGTACAGGTATTCTCATATAAGTTGGTCTAAGATTATGATTTTGAGATGAAAAGGGACAGTTACCTCCAGAGCAGGACAAGATCATTGCTTATTGCATGTCATGGTGAGCAAAGGTAAACACAATTCAAAAAATTACTCTTCCAAAATCAACTAGAATCAATCTTTGAAATGATGTCACAGGAAAAAAAAATTCTCATGAACAACTAGACAAAATTTCCTCTGAGATTTATTTAATGAAAAGCAGCAACTATACCTTGCTTCACAAAAGTGTATGTCACCATACGGGAGAAACCCACATCTAATTACTCACCAGAAAATGGCCTCTCTGACATGAAACAGGGAAAATTGTTTCATAAATCAATTTTGCACTAACCTTCTAAACAAAAATGCACCACACATTTGAGATGCAATTACTTTGCCTTGTACACCACAGAATAAGGTGACTTGCTATTCAACAAAAGGAGAGGTGAGAGTTGCTCTCTGTTCCCTGCACTGTACATAACAACCTATTACCAGAGAAATTATGAACATTCACAACAAATACATGGTCCTCGACTCTCATGCACAGGCTCGTCTGAAACCCCTCCATGCAGCATTTCTTCACACCAGGGCCAGTGACAAGCTCAGCACCATCCCACAGCAGCAACTGCTGTCTGTGCTGGCTTATCTGCCTCCCACTGAGCACACCACATAAATAATTTAGACCCAGCCCTTTCTGTTGTGTATATCGTTAATGGACACTTGCATCTGCTTTCCAGAAGTTTCTGGAGTAAGGAATACTTAAGTCAGAAGCCCTCATTTTTTACTATTTTAGTATTATTTTTATTACATTATTTTCTTCAAACAAGAAAATAATCATGACAAATTAGTGCATGCTTCTAAAGAAAGAATGATGCAAACACTACTATTTATACTGTCTACTTATTTATACTGTCATTTGCTGCACTATTTGTCCCACTTCCTAAAACTGTGTTAGGGAGTTTACAATGAGGTGCATAAATGAAAATGTCTTGCCTGGATTTCAGGGAGCAGTATGAACAGACAGCCAGAGACGGGAGGTGGTAAGTCAAGCTGGTTTTGGTTGGGAGAGAGTTAATTTTCTTCATAGTAGCTATTAAGAGTCTGTGTTTTGTATTTGTGATCAAAACAGTGTTAATAATAGGGATTTTTTAGGTATTGCTGAGCAGTGCTCACAGAGAGTCAAGACCTCTCTTCTCCTCACCCCATCACACCAGCAAGGACGCTGAGGGTGCACCAGCAAGGAGTTGGGAGGGAACCTAGCCCAGACAGCTGACCCCAAATGACCCAAGGAATATCCCACACCATACAGTGTCATGCTCAGCATATAAAGGTGGGGGAAGTAGGAAGAAGGTGAGGGGGGATATTTGGATTGATGGCGTTTGTCTGCTCAAGTCTCCATTATGCGTGATGGAAACCTGCTTTCCTGGCGTGGTTGAACACCTGTCCATAGGAAATGGTGAAGTAATTCCCTTGTTTTGCTTTGCTTGTGAGTGTCTTTTGCTTTACCTATTGAACTGTCTTTAGCTCAGCTCATGAGTTTTCTCACTTTTACCTTTATGGTTCTCTCTCCATCCCATGGGACAAGTGACTGAATGGCTATGTGGGCCTGGGGTTAAATCGAACGGTATACAGCAATCCCACTGCTCAGATTCAAAGGGGTCTGAAATGTTCCTGCTCCTACACATATAGTTTAGACATATTTGTTTTCTGTGCATATGCTCTAGTCATCAGAATCGCTTTTGCCCCTTTACTGTACTTGCTTCTTTACATCATATGGAAATTTGCTTGGCTTGCTCACCCCACATGACAGGGATGGTTTGGCTGAGGTTATTTTAAACCTGATTTTCTTTCACAGTACCAAGAGCACACGAGCAAATCCTTGAGCCAGCTGTGAACCCAAGTGCAGCAAGTCCAAAGCTGCCTTGGGAAGAGGCTGCTTTTTACCAACATCTTGTAGTCAAGAGAAGTTAAATAAGCTGAAAGGAAGTGTTTTCTTGATGAAACAGCAATAAATCAATAAATAAGGGATTAGAGGAATATTCAAAATGAAGGTGTCAACAGGGAACACACAGACAAATCAGCATGAATGAAGAAAGCTGGTGGGTTTACCAGAGATGATGCTATTTGCATAATACAACAGTTTATACTTTCACAAGGATAAACACAAAGATGAAAATTTATTTGCTTAAATCCAAGCTCATTAAATAGTAAATATCAAATTACTAATAGTTAGCTTAGGTAATCTTTGTGGAGGAGGGATTAAATTTACAAAACTGCTCGGCTTTGCCCTGCCAAATCTTATACCAACACACTAACAATTTTTTCACTTCATTACTAATTTTGGTTTTAAATCCTGACGCAATGGTTTCTTTACTGCAGTGTTGGGGTAAATTCACCACTGATTTAAAACATACAATTCTGCATATGACTATATTATTTACAAGTTATAATATTAATACTTTGATGCTGAAGATTAATAAATACCATTACTGGCATGAAATACGTGAATTACAAGGGTTGAAATACATGGATTGCAGCCACTTCATCATCTGGTGTCAAAGCAAAAAGCATTGTGCCTTTCTTCATCACATCATCCTATTCCACTTTTGTCCTTATATATATTATGTCTGCTTTTGTGGCACGTGGTATACATTCAATTAAGTAATAGCACTCCAGATGTGGTAAGTGCTCTACTCTGGCTTTACATCGCAGCACAATGTGCCTTGTATTAGCAAACTAGACAATGATCTGATTTACAATGTGTATTACTCTAAATGTGAAAACACTGCTCATAAATTGCATTTTTTGTATCTATCACTTAGTCTTCTACCGCCCGTACCTGACTTTAAAAACTGTAGGAATTACACAGTGAAGACAACTTGAAAGTTCACAGCATCCTGCAGGAGATGAAGCGTTGTAATGCATATCCTCAATTCTCTGCAGGATTCAGCAGACTGCAAATCTGTCAGGGCAGAGTCTGCAGGGAAACTGTACTTTTCAGCCATCTCTGTTGTATATAATCCACATTATATGATGCAATAAGATATAAAATTGTCAGAATAGTCCAGAGTTCTCTCTTTGCTTAAAATTATATGTGCAAAGATAAGAAGACTGAAGTACAGTTTGTATGTTTTGGAGCTGAAATCATATTGTCAACACGATGCATCATAAATTTTAAACCATCATCTGTCATGGCTGATCTTGTACAGGTGCTGAACAGTAAGCATTTGTGCTAAAATAACACCACATAATATATCAGCTCTGGTAAGTGTTTGTCCTTGCTTTTATGTAGACATAGTAAGCAGAAAAAAAGAAATAAGCATACAGCATTGTGAACACTCACAAGTAGATACAACTTTAAATAAATGCTTGAAAATAAAACCTTAGATCCTGGAGATGGTATTGTCGTACAACATTTCTTCAGAAAGTACACCAGCACAGCAACATCTACAGATTTTGGGAAATGCGCATTGTGACAGAATCATCAGTCCAGCTATAATTCAGATTTCCCTCCTTTCCCTACTTCTGCCCACAATTCCTTTCTTAAGGGTATTTTAGGTAGGATCATCTCTCACCCTATCTGGATACCTCTCAAACAGTAAAGCCCACAGAACCACAAGAGCTACCCTTTGGTACCATGAGAAGAAAGGAGCAGCATAGGGTGGGGTGGATAGGAACTGCTTGGTCCAACCTTGCTGCAGCCAGAATGGCTGTATCTGGCCATGTCTTTACTTAAAATGCAAACTAGTTGGACCAGGTGGGGTTGGGTTGCTGGGCTGGTACCAAGTAAAGCTTTGAGAGGACAAGAGTTTCAATAAAAACAATCAGCAAACCTGTCACTCCATGCTGTGTGTAAATAGCTCCAACTGCAGCAGTAAAATGCTGTGAGGAAATGCTGTGGTTCACTCTTCATCTGTGTGGGATGTCTGACCCAGCCAAGGTACATCACTCTTCAGAGTACTTGGTAGCTTAACCAGCACTGTTCTGCTTTGATGCTCTTTCCAGAAGTGCAGGCAAAACCACGGTGCAACCCCCAGAAGCTCCCCTCATCCTGCACCTCCCAGCTGGGCCACAGAGCAGAGACACCCAGGAGGAAACATTTCCAGCTACTGTCAGAAAAAGAATTTAAACTTGAAATAATGGGAACCAGATGACTAAACAGATCATTAGAGGTGACCAGCTTGTTGACAAGTAATACAGCTGGGGGAGATATGTGTAAAACACACACAAACTGTGACAGTGGATTGGTTTTAGTGGAGTTAACATATGTTGCATGTCAAATAATGAGATAGGAAACAATGAAGATTATATTGAGGATTTAATTAAAATAAGAATATGCTCTTTAAAAATTTATTCTTATAATAATGGCAACCATGCTCATGTTTATATTTGCAGCACCAAGAACCTTTGCATTGTTGTAGATCGAAGAACTAAAAACTTTTTCATAATTTAAGAACTAACTTCTGATTTAAAGAAAAGCACTGATTATTTGGCTGTTCTTATAATGGGACCAAGGTTTAGTCTCATCTGACTGGTGTCCATAACAGGAAAACCAAAGGATGGTGAGTAAGACCAAGTGGGTGATTTCTTACTTTCATTTAGTCCCTAGAAATGGTTCGGAGCTATCACAAGAGTGAAGAACACAGATTAGTATTTGTAGATCCCCTTCAATCCCATTGCAGACGAAGCTGTGTCAGCTGTACAGGTTGCTGACCCCAGCCCCATCTGCCACCCCCACTGCTGCAGGCCACCAGCTCCTCCAGCCTGCCGGCTGAAGAGTCTGTGTGGCCACGTTCCCATCATCCCTGGCGGAACCAGCCAGGTTAGCCAATACTGACTATTTCAAATCTCAGAGTTATTTGGCTCATTTTAACTGAGATGGGTTTGGATGCAATTACAGCAGCAAGTCATCAGCAGTGCTGTGGCAGAGGCAGCCCTCACATCAGCAAAAGGAGGGTTACAGGGAGCTGGGGCTGCCTGGAGGCATCACCTCCTCAACTGGCCCCAGAGCATCTGGAAAGGGTGCACAGACACCAGGTGAGTCTCACTGGGGGGGCCCAGTTCAAACTAATTACTTCACAGGCAATCAAGCAATCATCAGCTGATAACCACTTTTGGATATCGTGGATCTGACTCATTCACACAAGAAACCAGAGCTGAAACTCTCTGTAGTCGATAATCAAAGCTCTGAGCCAGCTAATTCCCTTCTGTTAACACTGCCTACGCGTGCACAAACACATGCACATGTTTTCTCTCTCTTTTCCCTTTGTCTGCCACCTTGAGCTGTAGCTGCAGATCCGAGACAGGACAGGGTGAGCACTCTATATTCTCTGCAATTACCCCGATATGCTGTGAGACCCACCTCTAGGTATTAGGGCCTGGAACATCACTGATAGCAGCAAAATAAAAAGGTCAATGCTATATTTTTATAACCCAGGAAAGACAAAAGCACCTCTACAGTAAAAAACCCTTGCAATATATAGCATCAATGAGCATAAGATATATTGGTAGGCTTATTCTTTTAAGATGCAAGCACAAGGGCTCTTGTGTATGTTTGCAAAGCAGACTACTTAGCATAAAAAGGTTCTGTTCAGTTTGTGCAAGAAGAAATGGGCCATTCTTTACTTTCCTGGCATTACGATTTCCAACCCTCATTGTCTATCACTTTCTGGGTAGTAAATTACTGCTTCTTTACCAAAGGTTCAGATCCACAGGCATTAGCAGCTCCCTTTTAAACTTTCAACAGTGTATTTAGAATAAATCTTATAACAGAAGTTACATAGTGTAGTACCACACAAGTAACAATGGCATTACTTCCACATGGCCAGAAGTTTTTAGGAAAAGTTTTTTTTTAGAAAGATCCAAAATTCAGTCACAAAAGCGAGACGCAGCCAACAGTTCTCATAAGAAAAGAGGGGGCCTGGGGGATGACTACTGAAGTCTCAGTTGTGGACAGAATAGGTAACGAGTACAGAGCTTCAGCAGCTAGGGAAAATGCAGGCACTTCCCCAAAGAATTTAACAAGGTAATGTTGGTAAACTCCCCAGTGAAATTAAATTGAAACTTCTACATATGAGGAATCCAGGTTCAATACCTCAATAGTGGCAAAATCTTGTGTTGATTTTTTCCAGCTTCAGCTGAAGTTAATCAGAAAGCACTCAGACTTGCATCCCAATTCTCTTGTCCTGCAGAAATGAGCTGGAATGCCAGAAAAGCCAGGAAGGCAGGAAAATAGAGTGTCTTTTCAGTCATACTAGCAGGGCTAGCCCTATCACTGGTTTAATCAGATTTTCACAAAGAAAATCAGCTTGTATAATGGTTGCAGTTGTCTGTGCTAGAAAGGAACACAACAATCCATGAGGTCACTGTCAACTCAGTATCATTTTATCTGTGCAAGCTTAAATTTACTTACTTTGAGTCTGTGACTCATATAAGCATGTTGCTATTGCTTTTCAGGATGAAAGGCAACAGGTTTGATTCTGCTTAATTAAAAGTAACCAGCAGATTTACATAGACTTGTACAGGAATAAGATAGCCCTAGGTTACTAAACTGAACAGGCATTACAATACTTGCAAAAGAGAAAAAAAAAGTTAATTTTTCAAGGAAACAGCTAAAATAGCTATAAAAATAGACTAAAATTTACCAGTAGGCTTTGTTAAATAGAAAGCATTTCTTTGTTTACGTACGGATGCATCAATTTCCAGCAACTTGTCCAAAAGCATTTAAGTGACTTGGGAACTTTAAGATCACTACATGTTTTTGGAAAATTTCTTATTCTAAATCAGATTGCATAAAAATCTGTGAAAGTTTCAAGGGATGGACAGACAGATGCCCAAACTGGTTTCTTTTTTGCATTCCTTGCTTGTAGCTTCTGCCTCTGTTAGCTGCCTTTTTTAATCTCACTTTTCTGGGAAATAAAAAAATACATAAAAAAAGAAAGGAAAAAAGCAGTACTCAGACATGCAGCCTGGTTCAAAGCTCTGGTGGGTAGCAGGGAAATACTTTAGAGATCAGGTGAAATGAATTCAAGATGAGTGAAAATGGTCTTTGGTTCTGCTCTGCTACCTTTTACTGAAGATTCACTGCAGAGACGTGAATCATCTCCATCCACGCTGTGCTTTGCTTCTTGCAGGCATTTTTCACAGATCCCTCCTGCTTCTTTTGTTTCCCAGCGTCAGACACTGGTGATTTACCATTGGTCACACGCCATTACTGTGGCATTAAGGGTTTACTACCAGTTAGAACAAGTGTGAAGGAAAAGGAATCTTCTGCAAAATAAATAAATAACAATGGCAGACACCTTGAAATAAGGAATAACAATTAGGTAATAAAGACAGGGAAAAACGGGAAAGCACATCTTCTGTTCACGTGGCTTACAGCAAAAAAAAACATTTTTTACTTCAGATCAACTAAAATCTCTGCTTAAAGTAAACTGAAAATATAATTAGATTCAGGCAACTGGGCTCTTTGTCTTTTTAGAAAGAAATATCCTTCCCAGCCAGAATGAACAATAGAAACATAGAAATGGGGTAAATTTTTTTTTTATGAATGCATTAATAATCAAACAGATGTAATTGTACAAGACACTAATGGAAACCATTGTTCACAGAAGAAGACAAATATCAACATGATAAAATGCTGGTTTTATAAGGTATATAAAACTTCAGCTCTCTTCTCCAAGTTATCCCCTCAAAAAATAAATAAAGATCATGTATTGAATATAATAACTATGATTCTATTTAGAAAATCTAAATCACTGGTTTTTAGAGAATTCAAAAAACCTATGAGTGGTACCTGCAGTCTTAAATTTTATGTCTTCCTTCAGGGACTGTTAATAGCTTTTGTGTTCATGATAAAAGAGATAGCAAAAAAAAAATTAGGAATATATAGGAGAAATATGCGTATTTTACCTGAAAAGGAGTTTTGTCTTCTTAATTTGCTTATAATAGTCCAGAGATCCCATATATGTTATTAAATTTTAATGCTAATAGTATTCTAAGAAAAGCATGTACCGCTAACTGTTACTACATACACTACAGTACAGAAGAGAACCAAATCACTTTTAAAGATCTCCCCATTTTTTCCACAACACTTCGTACTTATCTTTAAACTCTTAGATGTGTCTCTGAGGTCTAAACTCTCAAAAACTACTTCAGCCAAAGCCGGACTACACAAGGGCCTGAGCACCAAGTAAAATAAATTTTTAAAAAAATTAAAAAAACCAAACCGAACCAAATATAGCAAATTATTTCTGAGACTTTTTAAAATTCTGTTGGACAATAAAACTAAAACTACAGATATGAGGTTCCATTCCAACAAATATATTAATGGACTTTGTGATAGTGTTTAAAACATTTTCTGATTTTTCAAAGAAGAATATAAGTACCAAGGGCCAGTACTCATTCGTCATTAGTAAGATGGCTGTTATTTTGAGGGCAACTCATTCTGCCTGGGATGGTTTTGGAGTGTGTTTCCCAAAAGATATTCTCCAAACTGTCATTCCAAGTGAAGAAATGTTGAATGTATGAAAGCAGCATTTTTTCCTTAGAGCTTTTATTACTCGTGGTTTGGACCCAAGGATTTAGTTTATTCTCTCCCTAAATTAGGGGGTGTTGTGGGTTGACATTTGCCCGCTGCCAGGCACCCATGAAAGCTGCTCACTCACCTCTGCAGCTGGACAGAGGACAGAAAATTTGATGAAGGGTTCATGAGTTGAGATACGGACCAGGAGAGATCACTCACCAAATACCATCACGGGCAAAACAGGCTCAGTTTAGAGATATAAAGTGAATCTAGTACTAACAAAGCCAAAGCAGAATACTGAGAAGTAAAATAAGCCCTTAAAAACACCTTGCCACCATCCCTCCCTCCTTCCAGCTCTACCTCCTACCCAGGCTATGTGAGGAGACAGGGAATGGGATTATGGGCAGTTCATCCCGCTGCTCAGGGAGAGGAGTCGTTCCCCTGCTGCACCATGGCGTCCCTCCCACAGGAGACAGTTCTCCATTAACTTCTCCAACGTGAGTCCATCCCTTGAGCAACAGCTCTCTGTGAACTGCTGCAACGTGAGTCCCTTCCATGGACAACAGCACCCCCCAAACTGCTGAGCCATGGGTCACTCTTCCACAGGCTGCAGTCCTCCAAGGACAGGCTGCTCCAGCCTGGGAGCAGGGCCCCTCTCTCCACAGGTGTCCCTCAGGATCGCACCCAGGCATCCACCCGCTCCAATGTGGGCACCTCCCCCATGGGCTGCAGGTGGATCTCTGCATCCCGCCATGGATCCCCATGGGCTGCAGGGGCACAGCTGCCTCACCATG
Source organism: Rhagologus leucostigma (assembly GCA_013397725.1). NCBI lineage: Eukaryota > Metazoa > Chordata > Aves > Passeriformes > Rhagologus > Rhagologus leucostigma. The sequence goes on along the minus strand of VZTD01000154.1, from coordinate 73,606 downwards.
GTCCTCACCATGGGCCGCAGGGGAATCTTGGCTCTGCCACCTGGAGCACCTCCTCCCCCTCCTTCTGCACTGACCTTGGTGTCTGCAGAGTTGTTCTTCTCACATGTTCTTACTCCACTCTTCTCTGGCTGCAATTAAGGCTGTGCAACAACCTTTGTTTTTATTTCTTCTTAAATATAGTATCACAGAGGCATTAGCACCATTTCCGAGTGACCCAGCCTTGGTCACCAGCACATCTATCTTTGGAGCTACCAGGGATTGGCTCTGCCAGATGTTGCAGAACCTTCCAGCAGCTCCTCTCAGAAGCCACCTCTGTGGCCGCCCCCATGCTACCAAAAACAGGCCACGCAAACCCAGTACAGGGGGAAAGAAGCGCTTGTTATTATTTAATTCCAAAGGATCTCTGAGAAGAGATGTTGCACTGAAAGCCAGTAACTTTTCTTGTTGTTAGACCAATCCTTGGCATAGTCTGGGCATAGGCATGATTCAAGCCAGCCAGAAATTTTCGAGGCAGCCTCTCTGTTTCAGAGCATGAGACACTTCTTTCTTTTTTTTTATCATCATAGACACAAGCTGCTATATGCAAATGCTCTTATGACCAAAGAACAGTCCTGGGAACTTCCCTTTTCATAGTACAACCATGACCAGAGGCTCCCACACACCACAGCCAAGCCTTTCCTTTGAGACATCTGCCCTGGGAAGAGTTTGTGCTCTTCCTCCCAATAACTGCTCGCTTCTTTTTTTTCTGCGGACTACAGGAGCTATTGCTGAAGGCTGCCACTCCAGGTTCTGCTGTGGAGACAGGTCTGAGCCTACTGTTCAGCCATGAAATATATTGTTCTTATTTTAGGTAATTTTCAAATTATTTCCTAACAGCAGGAAAAGCAGAGGATGGAGACTGCAACACATGGCACGTGTATATCCACTTTCGATCCCCAGGACCCCCTTTGCAAATGAGATCTTGTACTTTATAGAGCTTTGTTTTCCCAGTAGTAAACTATTTAAATGGATAACCACATTTAAGCTACTCCTGGGGAAGAGCCAATTTAAGAAAAATCATCCAGGAATTCACTGCAAATGAGATGCTGCCTCTCCAAAGACTCTGTTCCTTGCCATCATGGTGACAGGCTTGGGATTGGCTTCTAACAGAGAACACCAGAAAGCTGGGAATTTGCCCATTATCACGTAAATTAAGATGGTTGGAACTATATAGACAAAAAGGGATCTTTCCCCCAGTTTTCTCCCAGAAATCCCCCCAAAAACAACCCTATGTATCTTTCACGGCAAATAAAAAACAGTAACCGTATTATAAATACGGACTACAGCAAGGTAGAGAAAGTTACTAGAGTCTTTCCTTATAAAATGAAACCACGTGATTAAGGTGAAATTCTTTGGGGCAGTTAGCTACTATAAGGGATTCTTATGGATTCTGTATTGCACTTCAGTCACAGAAAGGTGGCTGATGCCCCAAGCCTGTCAGTATTTCGGAGGCATTTGGACAGTGCCCTTAATTACATGTTTAACTGTCAGTCAGCCCTGAAGCCACCAGCCAGTTGGACTAAATGATCTTTGTACATCCCTTCTAACTGAAATACCCTATCCTACATCTAGCTTTAATTTTTTTTAATAATTTTTATTAGACAAGCTATTGCTTGTCTTGCTTATCAAAAACAATAACAGCTAATGCTGTTATTATCATTATATATGTATTTATATCCCAGTTGAAGTCAGCAGTAAAACTGCTATTGATCCATTATCTGGTATTCTGGGATATCAGCTTTAAGATGTGGTTTGCATCCATAGTTGCATCTATTCACAGGTGTTCTATATGCATTGAAAATTATAAATCTACTGCATAACAAAAATTAAGCCTAGTGTTCACACAGAATTTTTAAAGGGCACAACCTAGTCTGGTCAGGATCACTCTATTTGGCTGCTTAAATTGTTACAATGCAGAGGAAACTGCTAGTCAACAGAACCCAAAAAACACTTCCAAGGAGTAACTTGGCTTTTTGTCTTGGGAGAACAAATTAAAATGCTCATGGAGCAGTACCTAGAAACAATCAACTTGTACGGATGGACAGAAGAGTTTATCTCAGTGGTCAAGCACACCCACAACTGCAAAATATGTCTAGCCTGGAAAGTGAACTGATGTATAAATATGTCTCAGGAACTCACAGAAAACTCTCTGCTACATGATGGGGTTTGTGACCTCTGTAGGTCTTGCCCATCCACACCAGCTTCCTCCTACTCAGTGCACATAGGCATTTGTTACCCAAGAATGAGAGTGCTATCTACTGCAATAGTGAGGTGCCTCAAATTAGCCCAAAGGCTTAACTTTCTGTTCTGGTTGTTGTAAATTCAAAAGTCACCCACAATGAATATGTTTATTTTTGATGGATTCAGTAGTCATTACTATTGCATTCATCAGTTGGAGGCATTTCAAGGGCACTGAAGTGTATTAATTGAAACAAGTTAAATCAGCAGTCATTGCTAGAATTATTCCTTTTCGCTTTCTTTCTTGAATTAGTTGGCCTTGATGTCTTTGATTAAATCACTTGAATAGTATTGCATTGGTATTTCTAATTTATGCCACTATCCTGCTAACATCCATCCGTAAATGATCAGGGCTAATTTCCATCTGTGGACATTTGAGAAACATGCCTTTATTGTTTGCTCTTCAAAGAGTGAAGGTGCTTCTACAGTGGTTTGCTAACTTTGGAAGCTTGCCAGCCTTACTACAATTTTCAGCATTGTTCATGTGAAGAAGAGTTAGGTATAGTGAATAAATGTATGCCAAACTGGCTACAGGTCTATGCAGGAGGTCCACAGAGATTAAAGAAACTTGTAGGTCAATTCTAAGTAGTTCAAAGAATCCTTCATTTCCTCACTTTCGAGATTTTGCTTACAGCTCCCTTATCTACCAAACTGAAACCCCATTTGGTACAAGGAGAAGTTCAAAAAGTAGAGCTGCTATTTGACTCCTAGAAATAACATCTTTCCTTTCTTCAGCAACTACTGACCTGCTGGCCCTAGTGTCAGGAAGAAATATTAATTATATTCCCACTTTTAATCACATCAAGGGAGAGGTCAAATCTTAAATAGCACCATAAACAGCTTTACACAAATCAAAGTCTAGCTCTTTTAGAACCTGCTAAAAACTTTAAGTAACAAATTCACAAAATCTATTTTTTTTTCTATTGTGGTGGGAACTTGGAAATTTTGCTATATCACTGCATGTTATTTGAAAATCAAAAGAACACAATTTACATCTAGAGTAGAGTGCTTGTCTACTGGTGTATTACTACTGTATTATGACAGTTAGCTAAGGATTCACCAGCCTGGCCAAAGTCAAGAGCCATCCTTGGAATTTAGGAACCTTTTTGAAGTTGCCATTTGACTGACCTTTCTTGTCTTCTTAATGTCACACGAGCCAGTGAACTGAAGAGTAAAGTTCAACTAAATCCAAAACCCTGCTAAGAGCACTACACATGCACTTCCTTCAATTTGCTTTTCTTCCTGTCGAGCATGACGAATTCATAGAGCCCTCTGAAGTTTACTGATGCAAAGCTCTCAGCTGGATTCTCTTCCAAATTCAAATGACAGTATTCTTCTCTAGATCTTGATAACACTTTTAAGAAATTATGAAATTACCACCCTTCTGGTTTCTCTGAAATAAGGGTGAAACCAATTCAGAAATACACTTTCAGCTCTCTGTGCTAAAGCCATTCAGGGTCTTCTGCCAATCACTGAGAAGAGAGCTTATTTCAAGACCTCCCACATCACATATATTACAATCACAGCTTCTTCCTTGTCCGATACGGTAATTGCAGGCACAGAACTGCAGATACTGACTGGTAGAAACAACCATTCTGTATGTACCAATCTGGTAGGATATAAACCAGCCTGAGTACAGAAACTATCAACCTAGTTGTCAGCATCACATTATGCCCAGTAAACTTTGTATTGCAAACACTGCTTTTTTCCCACTGGCTATGTCTTATGAAGTATCCTTTAAACGATAAAGTATGATTAAGGCTAGAGAAATTAGATACTCAGCTACTGTTTCACTGGGACATGACAGCCAGATACTGGATTAAACTACACAAAACCCTAAAAATTAATTCTCAATCTACAGTATTTTTGCTGATATTCTTCTGATTCAGACATTTTAGGAGTTCTGCAGTATGAAAACTGGTTTGTTTGTTGTTTATTCTTTCCTTTTACAGGCAGGCTTGCAGATGTGATACATGCAAAATGTGATCAGACTTACTGACTATACCATGGGAATCTGTTCTTTTGACAGTTCAGCCCGGGCTAAAGTTTACAGTCACCAAAGCTGCAGAAGGCTTTACTCAAAGCTCACTGGGCATGTTTTAAAACAACGGTCAACACTTAGTACTTCCTTTGCACGTTTCCTTCCCTGGATAAGTCTAAGTCCTAAATGCTGCCAGATACACAAGTGTGCTAAACTTTTAATCTTGCAACTCTGCTTTTATTCAAGCTTGTTCAGCTTATGGTCCACCAAGACCCTTAGGTCTCTTGACCACAGCTGTTCCCCACCCTGTGCTGGAGTTGTTCTTCCTTTCCAGGTACATACAGGGCTTTGCTTTTTTCCTGATTGAGCTTCAAAATGTTCCCATCTATAAGATCAATGAAAGTTCCACAAAAAAACCCTAATTCAGGAATATCAGTACACATTTTCTTTATTCCTTCCTTCTGGTTAAGCTCTTGCTAATGTTGCATGCTCTTTCAGTTTTCATAATTAATTTAAATTATAAATTCTTGATTTGGCTAAATTAAAAAAAAAAACCTTTAAAATGAGACTCAAGGATCTGTTAGTCCATTTCCTTATTTATAAACTTGTTCACAGCTATGGTGACCTTATGCTAAAACTCTTCTTTAAAGGGGGAAGAATAAGTATGAGCCAATTACCTGTACAAAAAGAAAAGCAATATCAAAAATATTATAGTTCTTATTGGAGATACTTAAATTATTTCATTATAAGGAAAAAAAACATTCAGAAACTTCAGAAACTTTCCCCCTTTGCTTCTCAGTTTTGCTGCAGCAATTTAAATAAGAATAAGTTAAAACAGGAGACAACCAAATGATCACCAAAAGGCTGCATCACAAAATTATGTTTTCACATGTTTGGTGCTTTAGCAAAACCCTCTGAAGTTTCACTGTTTTATTTCTGCTTCATGCTGCTTTTATCTGTCCATACTTGGGTATTTGGACTTGAAACTGAATTCTTCTATGGTGTTGGAGAAGACAGGGCATGGGGAGATTCAGTCAAGAGCATTGGTCAGTATTTTGTTCCAGTTAAAGAACTTTCGTTATACAAGAGCTACAATACAGTGAAATATTAATGTGAGCACATGAATGTTCTGATTTTTAAGTGAAAGAGCCACAGGCCATCCTCTCCTGCTCTCAAATTAGCTTAACCCCCCTCCTTCAAAAAAAACTCCAAACCAAAAAGACACATTTATCCATAAAAATATAACCATTTTAATGAGAGTTAGTAAAATGTTCCATCTCCAACATAATCTGCCGATATATCCCCGGTACATCACATGTTCTGAGGGTTTGCAAACCCTCAGAACAAACAAAAATAGAAGCCCATGTCTCAGCCTAGGTGGGAATTGTAACCTATAGTATACTAGATAGAAGAAAAGAGGAGTAATTATTCCTCACACTGGAAAGGTGGTATCTGTCACCTGCAGAAGGTGTACACTGTATGTTTCCAGGAGAGAATGCAAGGTTCAGAATAACAGAAGTCCATATTGAGTTTATATTTCCCCAGTAATTGCAGTTCTGGGCCATTATCAGACATCTCAAGTACAGGTCACAGAGCAGAGACCTTGTTTCTCTGTGTGCTCCTTGCTGACTCCAGCCAACGGGGAGAAGCTGTCCAAAGGAAGAACTGCACAGATGGTGGTGGATTTAGTAGTACTGTAGTTGACCCAAAACCCAAGCTGTAGAAAATTCAGATTGGATGCTCAGAATTAGCAAACTCCAATGACAACAATTTATCTCTATTTCTCTTTATAGAAAGATAAGAGTATCAACGTCTCTCATGTGAGAAGACATTAATTCTTATTTGAAAGACACACGAAACAACAGTTATAAACACCTCTGGAGAGACCCGATGGAATTAATAATTGTCTCTCCATAACAAGACTTAGCTAGCCAGAAATCACTGAGACATAAGAGCACGTTACAGGAAAAGTTTTGAATAGCTGTTTCACATGCATACAGGACTGGGGATACTCACAGACTGAGAAAAAAATGGCCGTGCCTGTGTAACCAAACACTCTTATCAGGACGGACATACACATGGGAGCCAAGTTAAAATTGCACACACAACCTTAATTATGACTTTTCCTGACCTTGAAATTAAAAATGCAGACCTAGATTAAAAGAACATGATTAAGATTGCAACGTCATTTGGCAGTGGTACTATGAAAAAACAGGCACTATGATACAAAGTGAACTTGACCTCAGCAGAAAAGAGAATCATAAGACAACGCATTTGGGTCATTGTATTTTTTGTAATCATAAATCTAGATGAAGCAACAGCAAATACCAAAATTTAATAAAAATTGTTAATAATAACAAAGAAACCATCTTGCAAAAACCAGCAACATCTATATATCTGTTTTTTCAGTTAATTGTTGCTTTTCAAACTATGTTTTCATTACTTATCTATTCCGCTTAGATGTAGTGTCCTCTGGTCTCCTAGTTAATCCACTCTTGTTTCCTGCATTATTTACCTACGTTTTTGGTGAAAGGCAGAGTCAACACACAGATTTTTTTAAAACCTTAGTGAAATAAAAACATACTGTTTGATGCATCAGATTTATTTCCCAAACCTGAATTAAATTATTCAGTGAGTATAACTGCTCCTTCAGTACAATATAGCTTTAGTACTGACTGAAAACCCTATATGTATGTTAGGGAAAATGTAAATCCCCCCCACGCCATTCTTGCCCTGGAACAGCTAAGAATGGATGCATTCACCACCCCCAATTCAGCCATTAAGAGCACCTGTGAAGGGTTGTAACTACACTCCCCAATATTTAAGGATATCTGAAACAATGGAAAGAACAAATCTTCCCATCTAGTTTTGGTAGAATCTGAAGGAGGACATGAACCTGAACTGATGGCTTCAGGAACATACCGCCATGGCAAGGTCTGAGCAGAAGCTGTCACTATGAAAACAGTCTGCAAATAGAAAGCCTGAGGAATTCCTCACATTGCAGCAACTGGAGCATAGAAGAAAACACGGAGATTACCAAGGGAGTATCTGAAAAGAGCAGAAAGCACACGAGCAAAGGAGGGTCAGAAAATCAGACTCAGATATGAAACAGCTACATATTCTTTGCAAAGAGGACTAAAAAGATAACTGTACATGAGATAAGTCTTAATGGGAACAGGCCTAGCAACAGTATCATGGCATAATCTCACACCTACGTAAGAAAACATCTGAATTTACAACTCCTAACTATTTCCTTGTTTCAGTATGAATTATATATGTATATGAATTTTATGAAGGATTGGGAAAACTTATGGACTTCTAGATGGATAAGAGCTTATCTAGGAACATGTATAAAAATTAAGGGCATTTTTCTTATTTGGTGCAGTTGTCTGCTACTGCTAGGCCTATAAACAGCTCTAGAGATTCATTTAAATTAGGTCAAAATTTGGATTTTTTTAAAACATAATATTATTATACATTGTAATATTATTGTAGCAAGAATCCATTCCGAGGAATTATCTGAAGCATGCTGAAATCATAAGAAATGTTTCCTAAGGATTCACAGGCATTTTCTTCAGTTTCTGCTGCTAACATGTCCAGAGGAAAAGTGCAGGATGTGCTCAGTATAGCTCTCGGGTAAAAATCCAGTTTAACTAGAATTTATCCCAAGATGATGTGATTATGTGCAAAACATGCCCCCCTCTCTGGCTACTCCTGTATCCTCTGAGGAATAGGATGAAAAATACATCTCAAGTTGAATGGTTGACTTTGTAGGGGAATAAATTTTTCAAATTAATTAAGCTTGGTATTTTGTTATTTTTCCCCTCCTCTGTGAATTAATCAGGACCAACTTAAAATTTTTATGTTTTCATATAAATCACAAATCAGATACATAGTCTGATTCTGAGCAAGTCCAAAAATTCACTTACTGGGTTTTTTTCTCTCTGTTATCTGAATGGTTAAACATAATAGGATAATTTTACATTTCAAAGAGACAAAACCCCCCCAAACTATTTCTACAAATACTTACTTAGATGTATTTAATATTTAATGTTCCTATGAAAAATCCTGCCAGTGACGCTTTTCACAAAAGAATGTCCAAAGTAGATGGAGGGACAGAAACAAGGAATGCAAGTAAATATCTGAAAGCATTTTCATGCTGTTCACTCCACATTCCCTTATTTGCAAGGGAAGGAGACGTTGTGTCAGCCACTTATGGCAGTCAAGCATAATTTGTCACAGATGCCCTGATAAGTTTTGATACAATATGAAATCAGTCAAGCTTCAAACAGGTCTTGGTCACTAGTCTGTTCTCGGGGACGCTACTCTAAGGTATCCTTTAGAGACCTGCAGTTTTATTGGCTTCATATCTCACAAACTAAGTATTTCACCCAGTCTTTTACACCACCTAGCTATCCTTGCTCATTATCTAACTAGGTGTGTTAACCAGCAATTCTTATATGAAATAAAAACATGTTATTCTGACAGTGTGGTTACTGTCTCCTAGCAACAGAACTTCTTCTTAATAAGGCACTTGTTACAGGGGTCTATCATGAATACTTTAAATAGCCTTAGTTTTCTATATGGATTCCCTAACTTGATCAATTCTTTCCTTTGTAAGTTTGATGACCTATGAAAATGTTTTATAATTACCATAATAGCACAATAAGTTGATCTCTAAAATACGAATCTCTTTTATTAATGTTTTATTTCAACACTGCACTTAAATTAAGTGAAATTTCTCACATAACCAGGGATTTCTATTTAGCCAGTTTTATCCTCATGAGTACAAGTTCTCATAAACATCCTTGTAAATTATTACAGTAGATCACAAATAAGCATATCATAAAAAGAGAGGAGAGATTCATGTTGTACTAGTTCTTTTCAAATAAAACCAGTGATCTTTCTGGTTTTAACAAGACATAAAAAGTGGATGTTTAAAGGTAAGTGACAGTAGAAAAGAAAGGAAAGCAAAAATCTGAGAAAATAATGGGAAAAGCCCAACTGAAATTACTTAGTATTTTGTTTTAAATTCACCAGATATCTAGATTACAAGTCTAAGGTAACAGAACACAATATAATTTGTATCTGATGGACTATTTATCCTTGTAAACTTTTTTTGTTCTTGTCAGTCTTATGAAATTATACCTTCTCAGGGTAATTCTGGAATTCACGCAGAAACAAGTGCAATGCAATTTTACTTCTAAAGACAAATCATTCATTTGTGAGAATTGAGTCTGAAAAGATATCATGAGGGTATTTATTACTTCAATAATTTTTAAAATTGGTCAAGGTGTTCTAATGTTCATATTTTGGTGACAATGTAGACATCATTGCAATTGTCACCTGCCAAAGACTGAATATGCATCTTAAAGTTACGTATTTCACTAATGTACCAAGATGTAATGTCAATTTGCAAGTTGTCTGACTGACAGTTTATCTTCTCAGATGGACCTAAGGTACGTCAATATACAGAATGAGTCACCTGAAGAGAGGAAAAGGCAGCTGAAGGACAGAACTGAGCTACCGTCCAGCTCCAAATACACTGACCTACCACAAGGTCATGAAAGCCTGCTTGGGGAGAGAGGCTACAGAGCAGCTGAACAGGCAGGACATTTCACAGGCAGGAGAGTTTTCTTCCTTCCAGTACTGAGAAAGATGATAAAGAGGGGTTCTTCTGGCAGCAGCTTCCTTTGGTAGCCTCCGACACTTTACTAACCTGTGTTCCACTGATCCTGGAAGACCTTAGGATGTAGGAGGGGGATATCTGGAAAGTTATGTCGTAAATGTCCCTTTTTCCTCAAGAACAAGGAATTTGCTAAATCTGTAAGGCTAGCTGTGGGTGAGCTAAAATGTCACCAGGGGACTGAGACGGAGGGTTTGGGTTGAGAAGTACTGAAAATCTATTGTAATAGAGGGAGTTTCATGCTTCAGTTGGCCTCATCTTTGTCAAATCTCACCCTCCAAAGTCATAAACTCAACTGGGTAGCCAGTAAGGTTTCTCATTCAATAGAATAATGATGGCACAAACACTTGTGCTATGTAAGCTAGTCTCACAACAACATAAATCCACTCCACTGAACTTTTCAAAGAACATACTTAAAAAAAAAAATTGCCCAACAATGAACACTATTTGCATAAGTAACAGGTGACACAAATTGAAGATACTCATATATAGAGGAAAAAACCCCAAAGTATTGGAAATATAACTGAAACCCAGTGGAATGGATTGTAATATTAAGACAACGGAATTCAAGTTTACCAGTGACATGGTACATCACTGTGGCTACATCCGCCTTTCAGCAGATAATGTGGAATTTAAGAACTACAGCACACAAACCCAAACATGGGATGCTACAGGTCATCCATTCCTTTCGAGTAGCAACTATCACCAGAAAAACCAGTAAAATCTTTCTTTAATGGCTGTCTATGTTGGGCATGATTGGATATAAATACTGAATGTCATTCTGGTAAACAGTTTACACTTAGATTTTTTAAAAAGCACACGATTTTTTTAGTGAGCATATTTAGCAGCAACAGAGGTAATGCAGTAGTGAGTTCCACTGACAAAAGAGTTAAAAACTGACTTTAAAAGTTAGTGGCTGGTTTGAAAAACAGTTATTACGTTGTGTTTATTTTCTTCAAGCAGCATGCAGTACAGAAAATACTAAAGAATACAGCAAGAACTTGTAAAAGGTAATGTTTCAGTCATGACTACGATAATTACATTTAAGTAACAATTATTATTATTATTCAAATTGCTTTGAAAGGACTGATGAAAGCCACAAATATATAAATAATAAGAAAGTAAGGATAATGACAGTAGAATCTGCTATTTTCTAAAGGATACAGGGCTTTCCAAAATGTTGTTAATTATTGATAAATCTCTTGGAAAAATAAGGTGATTTGTATATGATTACAAAAATGTAAAAATTGGTTTCATTGTTAGAAGTCTGTAAAAAGAAAAAAAAAGTGGGAAGGTGGTGCTGATATGGCTGCTAAGATATCTAAACAGATCATTCAAAAATAGATAGTATCAACAACAAAAAAAAAGATGTTAAAAAATAAAACTATTTCAGTCAACAAGTTCCATGGTAACTAGGTCTTCCCAATTGAATCACTAACCTTTTCTGACAAGATACGAGTTTAGATGTTAATAACATTTTTGTTGATAAAATACTTAAGATTAAAAAAAATAAAATTACTTAGTACTATGTGACATCTTGATTTTAAAATCTTACTGTTTTAAAAATGACAGTACACAGAAGTAGCAACATCCAACGTGAACTGAGGGTATCAAAAACTACTTTACCAGCACATCTGAAAATAAACTGACTGGGAAAACACTGATGAATTGGACAACTAAACAGTGAGGTTCCTCAAAGATCTTTTTTGGTCTAATTTTCATCAATATTTTTAATCAATGATTTGAGGATATTTTTGATGAATGAGAATAGAAAATCTCTGTCAGCTAAATACATTAGTTGTCAGAGATTCATGGAGTAGTAAGTAATCAGGGAGCTGCTTACTGCTACAAACAAACTGAATCACTTGCTTAACTGGACACAACTCATGAAAATACTTCAAATAGATCCCAAAACACACACACACAATTGCTTTGTGAAGAAACAACACAGGTTACAGTTAATGAGTGGGATTTTCTCAGTTCACTCCTTTTACTGAGGAGAAGACAGAAAGGATCTGGTTTTACAGAGTGTTTTTTTTCTCATTTTAAAAACCAAGCTGCTTGCAAGGGGATTACATTTAGACAGACAAGGACAAAACCACCCTCAGTGACCTAAATCTGAAGGAAGAGGAAGAATAACTTAATAGTCCCTGTTCTACAGTGCAGTTTCCTGAGCTTCCCATTTTCCCTGAGTCTGGTGATGTTCTGGATACCTTTTTCTTGGAGGGGGAGGAAGAGGTAAATGGGGATTTTTCTCCTAAAACTTTGGTTACGTATTTCTGTGGTTTTGTCAGCCACAGAGGAGCCAAGAGATGTTCAGCTGAGAACACAACTCTGCACAGACATCCCGTTCAATGACTCGTGCTCCAAGCAGCCAGTGCTCAGCCTGAGACACAAGTTCAGAGCAGTTCAGGGTGAGTGCACAAGAGCCCACCACCACTAAAAGCACGTCACAGCAAGGGCTGGATGATCAATGTGTGGAGGACAAACACAAAAGCTCAGTCACAGAACTACAGAACTTTCTTGGTTTGGAAGGAACGTTAAAGATCATAGAGCTCCAACCCCCTTACCATGGGCAAGGATGCTCAGTGTCAAAGGCAAACCCCTCCCCCCCACGCAGTGCACTAGGCCCAGACACCTGAAGTACCAAGTGACTGGGAAACAATATACTTAAAATTCCACTTTACTGTATTGTCTAGTTAATTGCAAAGACATAAAATAATCATCTTGTGCATGCTGGCATCACTACTGCTCTTATAAATGTGTTTGCAAAACAGAGAAGTTTATGCTGAGAGACTTGAAAAGTGGTTTTCTACGTATTTTAATGAGAAATTAACATTCTAAGTCAGTTTACAAGGTCCCTAAATTTGGCAAACATAAAAGTAGTAGTATTAACTGCAAGAATATTTGGCAACTTCTGTAAGCTGCCAACAGTTTGAAATCTTCAAATGAGTAAGAAATAGACAGAAACCATACAACATAACCAAATTCACAAACAAAATTACTGGAAAGCATGTCTACAATATGGGTGGATAGAGCTTAAACATCTAAGCAAGTGCCTGACCATGCTCACTTATTTAATTTGCACAGCACAGCAACACCCAGGTGAACTAATCCTGGTCCAAAGTGTCAGTGCAGCACTTCTCTTGAGCTAATAAACCTCCTCTGGCAGAGCTCAGTGTTACGATCCAGTTTAGACCCAGAAGAGCAAAGAAAGCTAAGTTTCTGTGCATAAACCAGAAAGAACTTAGAAGGTTCAAAATATTCCCAGAAATGAGATTAAAACCAAACGAGATTAAATGTTGATGCCAAAAAATTGATGTATTTTATTTAA
>VZTD01000154.1:0-51436 GCA_013397725.1 Rhagologus leucostigma | reverse complement strand
AGGAGAGGAGAGGAGAGGAGACTGTGCTGGAATCTCAAGCAAGGCATGGTGGCCTGTCTGCTAACTGATGAGAGAACGGCAATAATTCCAGAGAGAAAATAAGTGAATATAGACAAATGCAAACACCTTTCCCCTGCAGAAGACTTAGTTAAAAAAAGTCTGCCAGACTGGTTCCCATGGAGCTCTGAAGCAACAGCCATTAAGACCTCCCTTCTAAATGTCTAAATGGTCTAAATGTGGGGTGACTGCCACAAATTTTCAATCCCAAGATTCCTGAAACAGTGACCAAATGAAAAACCCAAGCAACGAAAGTCTGCAAATTTCTATACTTAAGTTGCAGCAACCCTCAGTTTTCAACAGCATTACATTTTACTTTCACTTACTTAATACAAATGTTTGTAATATTTATCATTACAATGATCATTAATAATTGCTTGTCATATACACATTGGCATTAAAAAAAAAAAGAAATATTAGAAGAGTGAGTTAGTATCTAGCTGTTTCTGGTTTCACTTTTCTTAATGAAAGCTACTTAATAAAGCTCCCAGGGTTAATGGAGAAAAAGTTATTTTTTTGGTAGAGCTCCCAGGCAAACCCTTTCTCTCATCTTCCATAGCCCTGGTGCATTCCTCAAGTGAGCTCACTAAGCTTCCACTCACATTTGCTGGACAAATGACAGAGCAAAAGTATATGATATTCAGTAATTGCTCATGCTTGCACTCTTTAAAAGTTAGATACTCGGAATGGCAGGGAGTGTTAGGAAATAAGTGATTGTTGCTCCATCCACAGAGACAGTTAAAGATGCAGCACCCTTGTGGTTACCTCAGATGCCATCACAAATGCTTCTTTCTAATTTTTAACATACTCTGATAATGCTAAATCTTCACTCATTCCTTCAAGCCTGGCTGAATAATCTAGAACTTTGGTTTCCTGTGTGTTTCTTGTTTTGTTACACAAGCCAGTCAACCACAGTCAGAAGCAGACACTTGGAGAAAAAAGGCAGCAGAACTCAAGATAAAGAAGAGAAATCAATGAGATAAATTATCTTCATAGTTCTTCAGCAGCCTTGGTGCTGAAAGATATGCCCCTACTTAGTCTGACAGTCAACCATGAAAAGTATCATGGCAAAGAGACTCCCACCAGCTGTATTTTTTATAACAATAACAGATGCCCTCTCAGATCCTAGGAAATAGATAAGCTACTTGAAAACAAATCTTGAAATGAAAAAGAACAGGCCAGCTACATGCAGCAGAATCTGTCCATATATTACACTCTATCAGGCACTGCAACTCCACAACAATTGAGGTCAGAAAGGTAATCAAGAAAACCCTCAGGCACAACAGCTTTCATGGAGAATCAGTTGACTATGTTATAAAGCCATCACTGACCAACTAAAAAAACCCCTAACAAATATTCTTAAATGATCATACATTCACCCCTGAGCCTTCTGCATTGTATTTGACTGAAATGGACAGAGGTTATTATTTGGTTTATGTTTATATGTGTCCAGCTTTTTTGATTTATTTATCTCCTCACTCTTCACAAGTTAAAAGCTTCTCTCATGCTTTTTTCTCTATGGTTTCTCCATGGTTACTGAAAGCAAAGGAAGAAAACTATCTACCTCACTGCAACCTTGATTTAACTCTGATGTTTAGACTGAGTAGGAATTTCTAAGCTCAACTGTGGTTCAGTTACATAGCTCCAATGAAATCAAAATACACTAGTCTAGCTTGCAGTCCAATATTATTCCTCATTGCATCTGGCCTCACTTAGAAAACACTTCAAACTTCATCTGCAAAGAAGCACGGCTGCCTTCGAAGTCATTAAGTCTTAAAAATCAGAGGAAAGTTCTTCCAAGCGTGTTTATTTGATCCAAAACATTAACATGCTGACAGCTGTTGAGCTGCTTCATTTAGCTGTCACAACAGACCATGGAGCACCATAGTGAAATGGACACTTCTGTGTCTGACATCTGCCACTCTTCCATTAACTGCTGCTTCACCACAAACATTTTACCGAATAATTGATTTGGCGAGGTGTATGCAACAGAGTGTCTTTTTTTTTGCGCATTAAAACATCTGGGTTTTTACACTGAAAGGTTCTGCCGAAAGTAATAAAGTCCAAATAGAAGATTTTTAAACTGCCATTTTTTGGCTATGACATGAGAAGGATTCCCACAGAGAGGTAACATGCCTCATCTACTTAGGACAGCATACCTTCTGTAACAGAAGTTGAAAAGCCTTGCTAAAAATATTAACATTGTAAGCTTTAATATAAATGAAAATTCTTAGGAAAGCTTCATCTCTACAGGGCTGTTCTTAAATCCAAAGTATCTGCAACTCAGTGGGAAACACAGGTCATATGAAAGCAATTTATAATGTTCCACAGCAGAGGCAGAATAGAGTAGTTTTAATATCAAGGGGGGAAAAAAAATCACAGTAGATACCTTTCCAAAATTTAATCCTGAGAAACATAAAGTACTCAGGACTCTTAAAAGATAATGCTTGAGAATCAACAGTTCTCAAAACCAGAATGAAAGTCAGGAATTCTCCTGCTATCAAAAAACCTAATGTCTAGGGTTAGAATTGACTGAAGTTAATAAAACAGTCTCCTTGAACCAAATTTGCCAAAATGGCAAGGTAAGCCAGGGAACGTCACTGAGATACCAACAAGTAATACCTGTAAACCATAAGACCACATAGGAAGAAATAGCCTTTGACTTTCACCTAGAGATGACAAAAGAATGGTTCTGTGTATTTTCTCAGCTTTGTAGAAAGCATATTTGTATCCCCAGATTTAGTTATCTGAAACTAAAGCATTGCCTTTTAAAGACTAAAATGACAGAGGTTGAAGGATAAATTCAAAATTTAAGTTCTCTGTTATTTGCCATCTGTCTTATCCAATAGGCACATATGAAGTATTGCTTTTGGCTTTATCCAAATTCCTGCCATTGGTCTCCAAGAGAATGACCTTCCTTGGAAACAGAAACTAAATAGAGAAAACTTACACTCTGCACCTTTATACATTTTATAGAACTGCTTAAATCCAAAATGAAATTAAAAACAGTAAAAAGCATTCTTTCACAAGAAAGCAAAACATATTGGCTGGAAGTGCTTTTGGAGGGCATCCCTCAAACACTGCTATACAATACCACAAAGGTGTAGCACTTGATTAGGCTACTGGAATCATATCCTTTGGGAGTTTGCAATCAGCTCAGATGGTAATTCCAAAATGGGAACTCTGAAGAAGCTGATTTACTGTCATAGGATGGGAAGAAAAAAGATGAAAAAATATTGAAGACTGGGATTGCTGACTTGTACACCCCACACATGACAACTTTTCTGGCTCATTTTGGAGATGTTCTACATGCCACTGGACTTAAACAATCTCATCTACCTTTAAAGTTGGATCTGCTCTGGGCAGGTTAGGCTAGATGATCTCTAGAGCTTCCTTCTGGGGAGCATATTGTAACAGGTACCAAAGACTGAGGCCTCCAAACAGGAAAGTAGCTCTTGTTCCCACTATTCCTACAAAAAAAGTAAGACTGAAGTCTTATCAAAGTGCTGCTTTAGATCTAGAGTCATGCACCATTTAAAATGATTTATGAGAAATAAGCATAGCAATACTGGGAGCAATGCATATAGACAGGTAGGACTACTCCTTGATTACTAACAGCTTCCCATTACAGTAAGAATCTTTTCATCCCTTTTTTAATAGGCCAAGATCATTGCCTAAATTTCCTCTACAAACAAGTACTTCCACAGGGCAATTCATCAACATCCTGCGATAGATGGGATGACTTGCTGTGTCCAGCTGGCCCTTCCTCTCTGATGACTACAGAAGGTAGAGACAACTACTTCAGTCCAGAAGTCTGGCTTCTAGACAGACCAAACTCAGTGACAGAAATCCCATAAGTTACTGGCCAGGGAGGAACCAGCAACTACTCACTGGAATAAGGGTCTCCATCCCTCTCCTTTACACAGCTCTGAAGGTGGCAGAGAAACATAAACCCCGCCCAAGAGCCAAAACTTGACTAGTTATTTATAGTCAAAAACTTGACTATTTATTTAGAGGTAGAAGGAAGAAACATGGCTGCTGTGGGTTTAACTCATGAAATGTTAACAGTGACTACATTAAAAGGCCAAACTATTCATAGCTACAACATGCACATCTTTCTTATCTGCCCTGAAAATAATTTTCAGGGTTAAATTCACCAAAGATTCTAATAGAGGCAACCCCATGTGCACCTTTAATATCTCCTTAGACTACTAGTCCTTGTTTTACTTAATTTCAGTTTTCTTCAGAAGAATTACATCAGAGATATGCTAGTTGCATTATGTTTATCAATTATATTACCACTGAATTGTTTTATCCCAGCAATTTGATGGAAAACTGAATTACAGTGGCTTAGAATGGACTTCGAAAATGTTCCAAAGCAATTTATAGGTTGAAGCTCCAGGGGAAAAAAATTAGTTAGTTTTGTTTCTTAATTTACTTTTGTGCTTTTAAAAAACAACAAACGCAGTGTAGGTGTTGCAGAGATCTCTGCATCTACCAACATAAAGGAAGACTCACTTATTTTGGTGGTGTTATATCATCTGCTTTACTACAGTCTTGCTACACTGGTTACAGCCACACAGAGACAGATCTAGCCCCAAGGTAAAAGCAGTATGCCAGGCTACCTGATGCTAAAAAGACATTTTAGCTTTCTTAGCCCCTCCCTGCCCATAAATCCAAGCCCATTTAAATGAAGAAAAGCCACTGTTTCATGTGCATTGATGAAAACTACTCAACAGTCATCACTGAAATAATTTGAGGTTTCTACTGGCACACATCAGAGTAGAAACTGCTCCAATGTTTTTCAAAGATCGACAGAGCTGGTATTCTGCATTCACACATTTTAAAGGCTCTTCTTAAAGTGAGGATTTTCATCAGCTGTACAGCTCTGCAAGTTGGCATAAGTTCTCGTTATACTGCCATGGGCTAAATTCAAAAATCCTAGCTTAACATCGACAGCAAACTACAATTAGTACTGTTACTACACTGAAAAAAAACCATGAAATCCATCATTTTCATGGCCACATAAAATTTGATCAGGGAAATGTTCAACTTTTCTGACTTCCGTTCACCTCTGCTAATTTCCTACTTTGGATTTCATATGAACTGCTATATTTTATAAAAGGAAAAAAAGCAGCCAGAAAAACAAATTTGTGTAAAATTTTACATGCAGACAAAACTTTTATAATTTCCAATTCCTCTACACATTCATGGAAATATCAAAGAAAATATACAGACTGTCATTCCAGACAACAACCAATGTTCATCTAATTGAATATTTCGTTCTGGACATGAGCTGGCATCAGACATTCAGAGAACAGAACAAATCTATACCTTATAAATATATGGTTTAGTTCTTTGTGTCCAGACATAAGAAAAAGAATTTATCCAGTGAAAATGTTCCCAGTATTCCTACAAAAAAGTAATACACTTCTGACCCCTGTTTCAATATCCTCCTGCAATGAGTTACACTACTAAAATAAATAAATTACAAGAAATTAAATCACAGCAGTAGAATATTTTACCTTCTTTTTCTAAATTTGCTTCAGATTACCTTGAGTACTCTCTAAATTCCTGGTAATTTACCAAATAATCTTCATCACAACAGTGAAGCCAAAGTATTTTCAAAAAGAAAAGAGGTTGCACAGTAAAAGCCTTTTAAGTGTTGCTTGAGTGTCTTGTAGTAATTAAGGTAAAGTTCCTTATCACATAATCCAGTTCTAGGTCTAAATATTTTCTTTTATACTTGGAAGTTCTCCTCCAAGATCATACAGGAACATTTAGAAGATAATAGTGTAATTATACATCATTTTAAGTAAAAGTCTTCTGTGTCCTTCTTCACTGATAATAGTCAGATCTTCTTTTCCAAATTCTTGAAAATACACACAGGTAGGGTTCAGTATAACTCGCTACATGTTTGGAGGAGGAGAAAATGGGAAATTCATTAGTTTGCAACTAACTTACTAATAGTTTCCATAGTGTGATGTCTTTGAGCAATAAATGGAAGAAAGCCTAAAGGGGATATTAGGAGCAGCCATTAAATGTTATAATACACAGAGGAGCAGTGACCACTCTAGCCATCTGTTTGTTCTCTGTCTACCTGCAGCTGTGAGCCATGCTCAGGTAGGAATATCAATACCTTGCCCATAGTCCTGAGCTGTACCTGAAAGAAGAGACATCTACATTTGTGCTCCAGTAAAGGCTGGGAAGCAGTTGTTTGATCTGATGATACCTTTGTTATAAAGCAAGAAGGAGAGCTGAAAAATAAGTCAGAGATATATCTGTGATGAGGAGGATGCCAAAGGACACAAAGGCCACTATAACAAATCACTTGAACAGCAATACAGAACAGCACCCAGCCATAAAGATTAACCCAACAACTCACAGGGAAGAAGCTGGTTGCTACTATTATGTGAAGGCCAGGCAATGTTACAACCAGAAGCCATGAGTTTAAGAGCAAGTACTCTATCCTACAGAAAGCTGGGACTGAACCCCATGGACATATCTGACCTTTCATTCTTGAAATCAGGCATTAATGCCTTTCTCAATGCACAAAAAAAAAGTAAAATAGAGTTGACAGCATGAGAGAGAACTAATAACTGAGGACAAAAATTCTGCCCATTTCCATGTAAAAGGACAGAAGTGTTGTAAGAGATTAGCCTTGCTAAATGATGACTTCCTCAATGACCTTAAACACAGGAAAGGAGCTTACCAACTAGGTCAGATCACTAAAGAAGAGCATAAAAGAATGGCACAAGCTTCTGGAGCACAAGCAAAGAGGTCAAGACACAGAACATGACAATAAGAAACAAAGGAACCCTATGATCACAGCTGAGCAGAGATCAGGTCAGGGAAACTTCTGAAGCTGATCTGCCAATAGTCTGCCCTTAAAGTGAGTGCTCCAAAACACCAAAGAACTTGCAGTATCTAAACATGAAGTAGAACAGTATTTTTTTTTTAAGAGGAAAGTCTCAGACTGGTCAAATAAGATAGATACAAAAAAGCTTTGAAAATGAAGTTCCTTTCTCCCTACTACATTTTTCCTCTTCAGTCTTGTTCTAATCCAGCAGCCACTTTGCCCTTCCTAAGTGTATGAATACTCCAGCCTCCTTCTGACCCCTGTGCCTACCCCCTTCCTTTCTCCTAAGCTTCTCTCTCCTCATTTGACCTGTTTCAAAACCAAGATGCCACAGTTTACCTTCCAGAAACACATCCCTCCTAAGCATGCTCTTAGGAAAGGACCAGTATCCCTCTCCAGAAATTTCCATATAATTCCACGTTCAAGCAACCCCAAGAACTATGCAAGCTATTACACACTGAGTATCTAGGCAGTAAACTGTGAACACATAAATCAGGTTCTGCAACTAGAAAGACTAGATTAGCCAACTGTTGAGAGAGAATGTAGAGCAGATGCAGAGAGAGCCAGAGAGCTCTTCTTGCATTAGTCTATGAATGAGATCTATTAGTGTCTAGCTGAATTAATAGAAGAAACAGTCAGAGCTCAAATGAGAACACAGATTACTAATTACATTTTTCAAATGTAACTGGCCTGACAAGTATCAGTGAAGATGTATAAAAAAATAGTTGAACCGACATGAGAACTGATAGCAGCTCTGTGATGTCTCATGCCTGTGCTCAGAACAGCGGGAAAGAGGAGCTGAGAAACCACAGACAAGCCAAACTGAACCTCACATTCAAGAACATTTCTGGATGAAGCAATTGTGTGAAGCTATATGGTAACATAGACATAAGTGGCAATCAATATGAATTTGTTAAGAACGAACTGACAAAACAATTCAATTTCTTCCTGTGTTGTGGCTAAAAGGCCTTTTTAGAAGAAGAGGAGTGATTGTCATTCAGCTTGACTTCAGTAAGTCACAATGAAATCTGAAAACAGAAATTAGATAACTCTACCCACAGAGGACCAACGTTTCACTGTCAAATAGAAAGATGCATTATATGGCCCTTCAGAGGGTCTGTCCAGGGTCTAGTCTTTTTTCAGCATTTCTGTTAACAATCTAGATGATAGAAGAAAACATTCCTGACAATAATAGGGATTGCAAGTATGTTGGAGGACTGGTGAAAGATTTGAATAGGTTTTAACAAGCTGAAGAAAGAGTGCTTACTCAAGATAAGATAAAAAAAAGCTAGTTAGTAAAAGTTCTGTTACTAAAAGAAGTGGGGGGTGACACCTGGGGGCTATTTCTGATCTGTGAATCACAATCATAACACTGCACAATGATTTTGGATATTTAAGGAAATGCACAAACAGGAGATGTTCAAAAGAACATCAACAAGAACTATCAGAGGTAGAAAACCTAAGGCACAAAAGAGGAAAAAAGGAAGAAAATAACCTCATCTCCATATCAGTGATGGACAGAACAATCAATAATGGGCTCAAATACCAACGAGAAAGATCCAGGATAGATTTTAGGAAAATCACTCAATTGAAAATAATAATGAAATACTGGAATAGATTGTCAAGGGTAGCTATGAGTTTTCCATCACTGATGATCTACAAAACAGAACTGATTCTGCCTGGGATACAAGGATGGCTTCTCCAAGTCTCTTCCAAGGCAGTTTTCCAAAACAATAAATGACTATATCCTCTCTTAAGGACATCCTATCACACATCTTAATTTCCTTTGTATAAACAAAATTTGTTGTACAACAGACACTGATGCAACATTTCTTGTTCTAAATGAGTTTATGAATGTGTTAGTCCCAAATAGGAGAAAACACTGTTGGCATCTTTGAAAGCAAAATTAGGGAAAAAAAAAACCCAACCCTAAAAATAAAACAAACCAGGAGACACATTTTGGTTTTGATCTTTTCGCAAAATTAAACTTATCCTCCATCCATTTTTCCCTTTCTAATAATATGTTTTCTAGTAAGGTTTTGGTTCTAACTGCTAAGTGTGAACCTCCAACATGATTCAAAGTTTCCAGCTGTAAGATGGGATCATTAATAGACTTTATTCCAGAATTTTCCCTGATGATGACCTGTTGCTATGGAAGTCAAGTTCCAGAGCAAAACTGGAAGGAAGAAGTATTATATCATTAATCACATCGCTAATACAGCCCTAATAAGCTGAGGTTCATATCCTCTGGATGCTGATAGAATCAGATAGACCTGCTCTGACCAGTGTTTTAATAAACTGCAAGGTTTGCTGAAGGCCATGTAGTGTAGCTTATAAATATATAAGTGCTTTCTTCACTTTACAAGTGAAAACACAAAATAAGAACTGAACAGACTCAGTAGAAAAACTGCTAACTTCAATCTTTGGAATGTATCAAAGCCAAAGGAATTTGGAGACAATGATGAGATGCTCCAGCAAAGCCTCCTTACTTCATTAAAAGTGTTCTGAAATAATTTCCAAGCATCAGGGAGATACAATATCATTGTTAAGCCTCAAGACTTCTGTCACAGAAAATTTGTGGTCTATATCCAATATACATACACTGGTTGAAGTTCGGTACACCACTCTGCATTATGGAACCCATGCTGAGTACATAGCACGCAATACCATAGCAGTTCAAAATACAGCAAGAAAAGAATAGAAAGGAAGAGGCAAGATGAATTACAGAGAAGACATGACAGGTGGAGTCTCCAGACAGAGATTCCCAAAACAATTACACTCAGTTATTCATCCACCACCAAAAGCACCTGCTGAACAGCAGAAGAATCCTAAGGTAAAGAATTGCTATTGCTTATAATTGCTTGTGTTGCTTATAATGTATCAAACTAGAACATGCCCTGTCACAAACACACACTTATTCTCATATTGGTTTTTCCTCCCATGTCTGGTCTGAGCAGCAAGCCTCCTTCTGAAAACTGTATCATTAGACACCAAGTTTTTTGTCTTATGTTTTGCTGATGACAACTGAATTTTCTTGGGTTATTCTCTATTTTGGTTTTAAAAAGAGGATAACTGGATTTTTTCCCATAGTCTAAGTCACATAAAATTATTATTATAAAATCTCTTGTCAAAGTCACAACTATGAAGTCTCTTATTAAACTTATTTAAATAGCAAAGTTGTTATAACATGCCTTTGGTCACAAAAAGCTTTTCATTCACAGTAACTGTTGGATTCAGTGAATGTTATGTATTATTAACAATCCTGAAACATATTCAGATACAGTTTCACTGTAGGGAGGGTGTCAGGAGGATGGAGCCAGGCTCTCCTCAGTGGTGTCAACCCATAGGACAAGAGGCAATGGGCAGAAACTGATGCACGGGAAGTTTCAGCTGAATACAATGAAGAAATTTTTTACTGTGTGGGTGACTGAGCACTGGAACAGATTGCTCAGAGAGGGTATGGAGCTCCTCCCTCACTGAAGATATTCAAGAACCATCTGGTTGTGATCCAATGCCATGTGCTCTAGGATGGCCCTGCTTGAGGAGGGAGGTTGGACCAGATGAGCCACTGCACTCCCTTCCAACCTGACCCATTCTGTGATTCACTCTACCAAATAACCAAACAACTTAAGAAACCAAACCAAACCAAACCAAACCAAAACTCAACCAACCAAACCAAACACCCCATCCAATAGGCTGTGTCTTCATACTGCAAATTATCCTTAGAAAGAAATCTGGAAATCAGACTTCGATACAGATGTGTTAAGAGTAACAAAGGTATGTGATTAGAGTGGTTTATAAACAGTTAATAAACGACTGGGAAACTATTTCTCCTTGTCATTTTTCAGAGTAAAATTGACAAATAACTGGTACCAGAATTGTAATGAAATAACAACATACATTAGAAAGAGTACGGCTCTTTCTCATAGTTATATAAAACTGGCACAATTAAAAATGGAAAAAAAATTACCTTTAGAGCCTAAGAAGTGTAAACCTCAAAACACAAAGAACAAGAGAAAAAAGTCTGTAAATGGTGCTGTATGATGCCTTTTTGATAAAGAGGTGTAGTCCAAAGTGTTGAATAATTCCAAAAACATAGCTATACAGCTTTTACACATTAACTTTTTTTATAAAGCATGCTTGTTTACAGAACTCAAGATTTTCTTTTAAAACCCTATCTCCTATTTGAATCAATTTTTTACTTAAATGTTGTTAGTTGAAATTGTTAACACTACAATCAACTGAGGTTTTCTCTCAGCTTCCATCTGAGGCCAAGGAATGGATGTCTTCAAGTTCATTTAGTTTACTGGATTCTGATCACAGGACAGTAGACTCAGCTCCTCACTTATCCTGTGTCTGGGGAAAAACAAGGCCATGAGGGAAAGATATTTATCTACACTGGGGTAACAGGAAAGAAGCTAGCTTCCAAATCTTCCCATATTTACTCCTGGCTGCATTTAGGATCAGAAGCAAGAAGCAAACTAAAGATGTCAAGTGATGTAGCTCTAACTCCCAAGCACACAAGGAGAATTTTGCTGGGCTGAATATGCTCTCTCCAGGTCTCACAGGAATATTAAACTGATGAAACAGCAGAAGGATCTAACTATTCAACTTACTTTGTATTCAGTGTACACTCTCTTAATTGTTTCCAATTTTTCCTGGAAACAGGCAGTGCTTGCCTGTGCTTGGCACCTATTAAGAGTGGCCTCAGCCACTGGAAACATAGTGGCTACATTTCTGTGCATCTGTCTGTGGATGCAGGACCTAATTGCATTGAAACCATGCTCGACTTGCCCAAAACTTGCAGTTTCACTCTACCCGATGAAGGAACCTGACTCATTTTTCCAAATAATAAAGAATTACCGTCTCTCATTTTCCAACAGACTGATGGAGTTTCTCTCAAAAAGAGGTGGATCTTTTGAGTTTGTTAATCTGATCTTTTATGTCTAGCCAGAAATTCTTATTTGCTCAGGATAGTGACATCTAAGTGCATTTTCAAGATGTTAGTTATTTACACATTCATCATTATCCTAAAACAGTCATTCCTAATCTGCATGTTAAAATTTATCTATGGAGTAAGCCAAGTAACTTAAACCAACAAAACATCCAAAGAATATTGGTTCAGTGTTCAAACTACTGTCTGTAACTTTACTCAACATCACATTAGAGATGCGATTAGGAAATGTGATATGCTTATGTTTATATTATTTATATCACATTTATATCTAGTTATAATTTCTTTCCCTTACCCGGAAGCATTTGAATGAGCTTTTGAGTGTATTGTGCTGCTCTGGTTAGTAGAGCAAGTTTGTTTACTCAGTTTAGAAGATCACCTAAGTGATGCCTGAAAGTGGGTATTAGAGAGACATGGGATATATAAAATGTCTCTCTCTCATTTTGTTCATTTTCTCTTGGGGAAAATCAGTCATATTCCAGTCAATGTCTGCTTGGGACTTCTAGAGAAACCTTTACTTTCATGTATGGATATGATTCACTTAAGCTTGTTCTTTTAAGTAACACACATTTTTTTTCCAAGCAAAAGATGCCTACACAGTTTTAGCAAGAGATAATGGGTTCATAGAATCATAGAATTATTAAGGTTGGAGAAGACCTTTAGGATGGCCAAGTCTCATACACCTGTAATTCCCCAGATCCTCCTTCTACCGCCTTGTAGCTGGGCATCACATTTGCTACCTTCCTGGCACCTGGGACCTCCCCAGTTAACCACGGCTGATGATAAATGATGGTAAGTGGCTCAGTGAGCACTTCTGCAGCTCCCTCAGTACCCTTGTCTGAATCCCATCCAGCCTCACAGTCTTGTGAGTATCAAACTGATATAGCCGGTTATAGGGAAAGATAAGCACATGGCAGCACGAAGGAGCACATGGCGGCACAGACCCTGGGGGGAGGAGGTGTCACACGGCAGGCCCCTAGAGAGAGGAGCCTGCTGGAAGCTGACAGACGAGTGAACAGTGCATGATCACCCCAGAGAAGGACATTTAGAAGGTGCGTTGCTGATGTGGCAACATGGGATATGTCACGTAGTGAGAATTGCCACATAAGGAAATACTGTGTCTTAAAGAAGTGTATAAAAGCAGCTTGTTTCCTTTGAATAAACGATTCAGACCCAGGAACCAGATTCAGATCAAGGATTCAGATCCAGGAAACAGATCCCCACCCGGTGAAGTCTGAGTTTCAATCACCAACAGCCGGTCACTGACTATTTCCCCCTCCATTATGGGGGCTTCATTCTGCTCCCCAGTATCTTCTCATGAGCACTTGAGATACAAACCTTCCTATGAAAAGCTGTAGTCTTTAGCAAAATGTACTGTTTGCTAAGACATCTGAATGCATTAACAAAGAGTTATATGGCAACCAGGGCCTTGCTTTCCTCTTTAAAATGGATGCTTCAATTAAACAACTCATCTTGGCAACAAGATTGATTCATGGTGATTTAGAACAGAAGTTAAATTTTTTTTCATTAATCTCAAGACATTTATTATAATGCCAATAGTAGTAGTAATAATAACAATAATAATGCTGCCTCACCAGTATTCCTGGTTTAACGTACCTCAGTTGAGTAAGTACTCACTATACAGAAGCCATACAAAATGTCACCTGTAAACCACAAGACCTTTGGCTTCTCCTGCACTGTCAGACATGCCAGGTAGCTCTCACATACATACAGTGCAGCAAGGCTGAAAAATAGATTACAATGACAGAGTAGTACAAATCCCCATAGAGAAACACAGTGGTCAGAGTAGTAATAAACGTGTAGCTGCTTTCACTGAACTTTGATGGCCAAGACAGAAGAGGTTGGGAAGGAAAAGAGGAAAAGTCTCTGTTATCTATCTGAAGACAGTCTTAGCTTCAGTCTTAGCTAAACAAGGAAATGTTATTTTGGTTTTCTTTGCCCAGAACAGCACCTCAGTATATTATTACACCTTCGCTAAAGAAACCAAATGCAGCCTACTCAGACTACTAGCAGTCAGGGAGATCATTCCCAACTCCCACACTTTGTAATGTAAATTCAGTGTCTACTCATTTACTACTGAGAATTACATATTGGCAAACAAGCAAGCAGTGCTATGAAGCCTGAATGCTCTCTGAGAGGACAGGGCTCTGTGCCTCTCAGGAAAGCAGCATGTACCAATACGCCACATGATCTGATCTTTACTACCAATGTTATTCTTTCACCATCTCTGGAAATTACAGGCCAGTCAGTCTGACCTCGGCACCCGGTAAGGTAATGGAGCAGTTTATTTTGAGGGCCATTACACAGCACCTACAGGATGGCCGAGGGATCAGACCCAGCCAGCATGGGCTTAGGAGGGGTAGGTCATGTTTGACCAACCTGATCTCTCCTTTTATGACCAGGTGACCCACCTGGTGGATGCAGGAAAGGCTGTGGATGTTGTCTATTTGGACTTCAGCAAGGCCTTTGACACTGTCTCCCACAGCATACTGCTGGAAAAGCTGGCAGCCCACAGCTTGGACAGGTTCACTCTTTGCTGGCTTAAGAACTGGCTGGATGGCCGGGCCCAGAGAGTGGTGGTGAATGGTGCTGCATCCAGCTGGCGACCAGTCACCAGTGGTGTCCCTCAGGGATCTGTGAATGGGCCAGTTTTGTTTAATATTTTTATTGATGACATGGATGAGGGTATTGAGTCTACCACTAGTAAATTTGCAGATGACACTAAGCTGGGAGCATGTGTCGATCTGTTGGAGGGTAGGAGGGCTCTGCAAAGAGACCTGGAACGGTTGGATGGATGGGCAGAGTCCGGTAAGATGAACTTTAACAAGTCCAAGTGCCGAGTCCTGCATTTTGGCCACAGTAACCCCCTGCAAGGCTATAGGCTGGGGACAGTGTGGCTGGATTGTGCCCAGACAGAAAGGGACCTGAGGGTACTGGTCAACAGCCGACTGAACGTAAGCCAGCAGTGTGCCCTGGTGGCCAAGAAGGCCAATGGCATCCTGGCCTGTATCAGGAACAGTGTGGCCAGCAGGGCCAGGGAAGTCATTCTTCCCTTGTACTTGGCATTGGTGAGGCTGCACCTTGAGTGCTGTGTCCAGTTCTGGGCCCCTCAGTTCAGGAAGGACGTTGAGACGCTTGAATGTGTCCAGAGGAGGGCAACAAGGCTGGTGAGGGGCTTGGAACACAAGCCCTATGAAGAACGACTGAGGGAGCTGGGGTTGTTTAGCCTGGAGAAAAGAAGACTCAGAGGTGACCTTATCATTCTCTACAACTACCTGAAAGGTGGTTGTAGTCAGGTGGGGGTTGGTCTCTTTTTCCAGGCAACAACTGACAGAACAAGAGGACACAGTCTTGAGCTGCTCCAAGGGAAATTTAGGTTGGATGTTAGGAAAAATTTTTTTACTGAAAGAGTGATGAAGTACTGGAATCATCTGCCCGGGGAGGTGGTGGAATCACCATCCCTGGATGTGTTTAAAAAAATACTGGATGTGGCACTCAGTGCCATGGTTTAGTTGAGGTGGTGTTAGGGCATGGGTTGGACTCGGTGATCTTGAAGGTCTCTTCCAACCTGGTGATTCTGTGTGTGATTCTGTGTGTAAAATAAAATAGTTGCACTTTTAAGATTAGCAGGAGCCACTTCCTGACACAAAGGCAAAACCCAAGTGCTCAGCTGATTCCAGAAAAACAGCAGCTCCCATTCCACATCCCTATCCAGAAGAAGCTGTCACCTCATAGAGGAGTGAGCTGGAACATTGCATGAGAAAGTCCTCCTCAACCTGACACCACACCTCTTCCACACTGGTTCCATCTTTACCATGTAATAGACCACACACACTAACTTTCAGAGAAGCAAAACTTGCAGACACTGAACAGAATATGAAGAACTTATTCCAGTGAGTTTCTGTTTATAATCTTTTATTAAGATGCATGGTTTCTTGCTCATCTGACCCCAGTTTACAATAGAAACCTCTACAGTCATCCATGGACTTCCACACCTTCTAGGCGGCCTCCAGATTCTCCTCAGAATTTATTCTTCTATACTCTTTACACTCCATCTTCAACATGTGATTGTTCACATCCCCAGCAAGATCTCAGAAAGGTTCTTAACTTACACATTTTAGTTTCATAATTTGTCTTAGATATTAAATATTTCTTCGAACACAGTGGTCTTAACTTACCTGTGCTGGCAGTTTAAGTGGGGCAGAGCTTTATTTCCAACGTATGGCCAAGTGCTTCTATATTCCAAAAGATGGTAACATATTCTGTCTCTCCTCCATTAATTGTGTTTTTTTTCTTTTAATTGTTTAGCATATACAAGAATTGTGTAGTACATAAAAGAAAACTAGAGCTATTCCTCATTGCGTGAGAACTTACCTAGCTGCACAATAATACTGTTACCATAGAGTAACTGCTCAGATAACCTCCTATTCCTGAAGTAATGTCATCGGGGGGAAAAAAAATTTAAAATGAAAAAACAATGGTAACATAATTTATCTAATCCAAGAAAAGAAGTTTTTATGGCCATCTCAAGAAGAAGGGCTTCACTGATACATGCATGTTTTACCACACAGCCTGGATTCTCCATCAAACCAACTGCTAAAATGCATCTTCTCTTTAAATGTGAAACCACTATCTACAGCAAAAGTACTCCCTACTAATTCTCCCAGTCCACAATGACAGACTTTTTTGTGCATTTGAAAGAAACAGTAAAACCAATTATAGCCCTGAGAAATGGGAATTATGCAAGGAGAAATCCTAATAAATCAACCCCCTGACATCAGGAATGCATAAAAAAGACATTGTAAGTCCTTATATAAAGGGGATATTTTTAAAACAGAAAAAAATGCAGAAGAATATGAGCCAGATTGTTTTTAAATACTGGCATAATAGAAATTGACCTGTGTTGTTTTAACAGATCTAATTTTGAGGTTTGATTTCAACTCTTTCATTCAATCTTGAAAGCTCTAAATTTTATGTTTTGCAGAAAACCTGGGGAAAAAAAAAATCAAAATTCTTCCTTTCATTTACTAGAATTTTTTAGTTCAGCACAGTATTATGGAAAAAATATGAAAATGCCGATATGGAACAGAACTTTCCCATATGCTCTTGCTGCAAAGTTGAGACAATATTTAAACAATGTGACAAAGAAGAGAAATTTAAGCAGCCCTTTTTAACTGAAAACGCCCCTACACATTGTCTCATAAGCAAATTCACAATTGATGAGCAACCCTTTCCTAACAGACCACCAGCTGCTGGCTTGGTATATGCCAGTTTGACCTGGATGATTTGGGTTTCAATTTCTTTGCTAAGCATTGCAACAAAACTTTATTCATGTTATTAGAATTTCAGGCATGCCTCTTCCTCAACAGTCACTGAACAACTCATGAAAGAAGCTGACATGTCCCACACTAAATATATTTCCATCCCTAGTGGGATGAAACAGATTGGGAAATGGTATTCTCTACTGTAGACTTGGCGCTGCCTCCCACAGCAGCTTTCAGATCTCAAGCAGAATCAGCTAGAACGGGAACAAACTGATACTGCACATTCAGGGCAGAGAGTAATCAGCAAGGAATGGGGTAAAACAGGGATCTGCAGAGCTCAGCAGTGAGCTGGGTTTTGCCTCCCATTCCTGAGGTGCTGGTTACTGACAGCTCCTGATGTGAGGCAAGGACAGGCGAACAAAGAGCTAATCGAAAAGAGGACCAAGAGCTCTAACATGTGAGGACAGGACCAAAAGCCCTTGTTGCTCTGCTCCCTGCTGGAAGGCCAAAGGCTGTACTTTGGGTAACATTGGTCTTCCTCCTCTTAGTGCTAATGGCCTTTCCTCCACTCTCTTCTGTTAACAGAGGAGATACAGCAAGTCTGGCAAACCTCTGCCCCAGGCTCAGTGTTGTTGCCTCAACACTAAATGTGCCTAGAGCTGAGCCCTGGCTCCCAGCCACAGGGAAGCACTGGACTTCAGATTTCAGCACAAAACGATTACACCAAAAGGATTATATTCCTGATAAGTCACCTACAGCCTCCGCAAACTTTTAAAGTTGGAACTGGAATAGGGGGCCTATCGCCCTGAGTTTTGCAGTCTTTTGATGTTTTCATTTCTGTTATGGAGTTCTCACACACTTTCTGTAACAGAGTTAAGTTCTCATGTTACTCTCTGTAAACATAAGTTATGTTTAGCTAATGTTCTCTTTTGTTTTCATTCCTTCTCCTGAGGCGGAGAAAGTTTGATGGTCTTTTCCTTTGACCAGTGTGGTTGGAGAGGTGGTAACTTCATCCTCCAATCCATGGTCATTCCTAGAAGCAGATTTATATGATGTAAAATAAACAGTGAGAGCTCTTGCAGGGTCTCGGCCTCTACCTGACTGAGCTGGGTCTGTGTGGTTCCTCTCGTGTCTGAGTACGACAGGGGCCTAACATGAGCTAGTGAGAATCCTTCATTCCAGCTAGGGTATAATTATAGGGTTCTGCTTGACAATGTGACATAGCAGGGGCAATGAAATATCCATTTCACAGTGAGGCCAAAATGACATAGCTACTATGGATGGTTAGGCTACTGAATTTATGTCTCAGAACTCATTTGAATTCATTAAGCATTGTCTACTATATTCAACCTTGCTATAGATAGCTGCTTATAAATTTTATAAGAAATAAATACTTTAGGCATCGGCAATTTATTTCTTCCTCCAACCTGACTACCTTTTGTGAAATTTCACACTACGTACAAATACTTACAATATCTAATTTATAGAAAGCATGAAAACCAAAGACTTCAAACTGTTGCAGCATGGTGGATAGAATCAAATACATTAGAGGAAGAATAAAAACAAACAAACAAAAAGAAAACACTTAAGGCATCGAAGGTGCCTCAAACAGTGAAGATTAGTGTTTTACAAGAAAGCCACTTATCACTTTCTGTGCTTTCTGTATTTGAAAAATAATTAACCATGGGGTGGGATTTTTAAAGAAGAAAACAAGGCAAACATTTCCTGAATTCTTACGAAGTAAGAAGGTAAATATGTGAAGAATTGACTGGAATGAAATAGAATCCCTCAACTTTGAGTGCATTGTTTGCTGTCCTTTAAAAACAGACTAACCCAGTGTGCACTTCATTAGTATTCTAATTGTCAAGTAGTGCTCAGTGGTTGTCTCAGGCTGTCTGATTAAAAATTAAACAAAATTAATTTTTTTCCATTGCCAGATGCATTGAAGGTTTGGGGGTTTTTAAATTTTTTTAAAATTAAACTCCCTTCCCAACACTTAGGATCACATGCTATCATAGTGGAGCAGTAATTCACTATACTTCACAAGAGTAGACCATGAAAGACTATTTAATTCTGAATTACAGTGCAGAGGTGTTATTCTTATAATGCACTGCTGCTGTTCTGTTCAGTTCAGCTGATCTTTGTGTTCTCCAAGGGTGAAAGAAAAACTGATGGGACTGTGACTACAGAACATGGCAAACAGCTCCATGACCTACAACTAGCTGTGGTGCACATAAGACAGCTTGTTTTCATCTCTGACTAGACACTGTGCTTTGGTAAGGACATTCTTGTGGATGTGATCTTGGCTACTGAGCAGACTCAGGCATTTAAAAGTAAGATCTGGGCACTGTCAAACTACTCTCTTCCAGTTACACATTTATCTAACATAAAACTGTACCAACAGGTGTTCCCCTTAATCATTAATGCAATGTTTCAATAATGCTAAAAAGGATAATCTAAAAAGTGAATTTCTGGACAGAAGTTCAAGATCCTGGCACAGATTTTCAGGCACATCCACACACATCTCTTCAATTTACTCAAATAAATAACTTAAACCATCTTGTTCCTTTGTTTCTTATAATTACAGTAGGGATCCTTGTTTCTCTCTGTTAAAGTTAGATACTATGTAAACAAAATTAATTGTTATGTGTGCAGACACTGTAGTTGTAGAGGATAAATATTCTATATTCAGAATACTGAGATTAATGGGACCAAGAGTGTTCCCAAGACACAAGAAAAATATACGGTTATTATTTTAAGCTACAGCCAACTAGAATAACATGCCAATCAGTTTGATCAAGGACAAGAGAGGAGTCATGTTAGACTTGAGGTTTTCTGAAACTTAGACTACGGCCCCTTGTTTCATTCATGTTAAGCATGCTGTCAGTGACACTAACTATAGCATTTATAAAACCATTTTAAAAGACCAGGAAAAGTAGTGAACTTGCTAAAAAGCTGTAGCGAACATACTAAGGTTGCATTAACAAACACCAAAATCTTCAGAAAAAATACTGAATGAACCTATGCCAGTCTCTAGCAAGACAGATTTTCCTTTGTAATCAGGCTCTCTTATGCTGGGAACAACATACAAAGGCAAATACAGATGACGTGATCAAGTCAGTTCTTTTTATATTTTGGAATACTGATGGTTAAAAATTATTGTTGGCCAGAAAATAGAGGAAGAATTACAGAATTCTTCTTAGTACAACCAATTTATGCTCTCCTTCAGAAATTTTTGAGGGCTGTCAGGTGTTGCTATGAGATTCAACTTTCCTGCAGTGTTTACATGTGGTCTGAATAAAGTCTTAAGTACATACAGGGACACAGCCAGAGACACTAGAGCTGGATATATAGTTTTTTGGGTAAGGCTCAGCTGAATTCCTCTTCCCCCATAGAAATGTTGGTCTCATTTGCAAGATTATGCATAAATATTAAGCACAAAGACTAGGAAATTAAATTAAATCTCAAATTTATTTTCTTGCAACACGGGCCATATCCATATGAGAAGTAAACGTTATTTGCAGTGGTGGACTGGAACAGGTTAAAAGAAAAACAAAACAAAGAAAAGAAATAGGGCAACTCATTCAAAATGACTGAATCTATACAGGTAGACATTAGATGGGGCCAGGAGGCTGGGTTAACATGTATTTTCTTAAAATCAATTTATTATCCTTTTAGAGTTGATCTGAACAGTGTCAGATCTTTCATATTTCATACTCGATTGTCTAAGTCCTTCCTCTTTGAACACAGAAAGTGTTCAATGCCCAAATGCTTCAACTGTAGCCCAGTTAATATAGTGTTAAAAGGGGTTTTATTATGGAACTATTAACAGCAATTCACATGTGATATTTAGTGGCATTTTATATTTGTACTCTTACAAAATGTTTGAAGTATGAAAAGCTGTTCTAAGGAAAATGTCTTCATGTCTGGAATTAAACAGCTCTGTGAGTTTTCATGTCCAAATGTAAAATATCTACTATGCCCAAAATTTTGGAGGTTTTAAACTAAAAGGATTCTTTCCTGCAATGAAATAGTCTTGGCACCTTAAAATAAAATTCAGCAGCTTTAAACATTCCCAGTGTCACCTACTATGCTTTAACATTGTATAATGAACAGCTGAGTAATCAAGTAAACAGAATCCAAGCATGCCAAAACTTAAACTTCACCCACCTGTGACTTCATTCCCCAGGCTGTGACTTTGCAAATTCTGTTTTGGGAGGTGAACTAAAGGGAATAGTGCTGGATTTGTAGTAAAGGGCACCTCTCTAGCATTACCATTTTTCACCAGAAACACCTACAGCTTCCCATTCCACCTATAAAGGAAAGTGCCTACACTGTGGAGGAAGAACCAAGAAATATTGGCCTGCCCTGATGTTAAATCATTATGGCTATGACAGGCATTCCTACACATGATGCATGTGCAGCTGCAAATAAGGTCACCGTGTTTTCTCCTTGGCAGTTAACACTACGTGCTGAACATCTCTGCTTCCTTTTTAAATTTACACTAGCTTCACTCCCTTAAAAATTAGACGAAAAATTTGCAAAGTAATTAGATTTCTATGTCTAATTAGAGAAGACTTAATTCACTGCTGATATATTTCACCTTTCTGTCAGCTAGTTTAGCAATGACTTTCTCATATTCAGGGTTTGCCATACCATTGAGCTCCAAACTAATTTACAACCTTTGGATATTGTTATGTGCTGTGACAATAAGTAACAGAATCCCCAGACTTCGCACTATGTTAGATCCAGTCTCCCCTTACAACAGCCACATTTTCAGACAAAAATCAGAGCTGCTGGGCTCAGCACAGTCATGGTGTAGGCACAAACCAGCTCTACATCACATCTGCAGACAGTCCTGTATTTCTAACAGCACACAGGTTTCATCAACAGCCTGGCACAGGTAACATCCTAACCTAAACATTGTAATTACTGTGAGAGCACAGAACAGTGGCAGAACACACACATTTCTGTCACCAGTTAGAGCATATCAGTGTGGCACTGATAAAAATCAATGGCAATGAGCTTATTTAGAACAGACAGGGGCCTTGTCTTGAAGAGCCTACCTTTTTGCCAGTTACACAAATTCATTTTACCAAAGCAGTGCTGTACTTTCTAAAAGAATCTCATTAATACTGGCTTAGCATTAGCTTGGCTACATTTGGAAAATCATGATTCAATTCATTTGCTTATTGCAGTAGTATACCCTGGCAAAGACAGGATTCACTAAGTACTACTGTTAAAGACAGCTTAGTGAGAGTGTGCTGATAAAAAACATTATTTAAATAATCTCACTACAAGACAGCATCTCTCATCATGGATGCTGGCCAAGTGCTTCCAATATTTTGTGAGTTAGTGCAGCCAGAGGCAAAAACAAACCCAACAGTCACCAGGAGGATTTGTGGGGCTTCCCCTGGTAGCTTCCCATCCAAGTACGATGCATGCTTTCTGAGATCTGATACCAAATGTGGCAGGGCTGCTGCTAAGAGGGTCACCATGGGATTATTTTAATGTTCACTGAAATGGAAGCAATTTATTACATACTGCAGTAGCATCGCTTTCGTTCAAATTATAAGAGGTTGCAAGCAGCCTTTTAAATCTGCTCTGCCTTTCCCTCCGGTCCCAGCTTACCTTCCAGCTTCTCGCAAGGATGATGCTCTGCAAAGCAGGCTTTGGAGGTTATACTAAAAACAGAGCATTCAGTAAGTACTCTGCTGACCTCCCAGAGCATACAGGGCTAGAAACATACATCTGCATGCCTAAATTCAGTTTCCCCAATGGCCTAAGAAAGGGATGCATCTGTGGAACAAGTTTCGCACTTACTTGAGTATTATCATAAAACATTTACATGATTTAATTAGATTATGTAAATGCTTTACTCCAATTTGAAGCTTTGAAAATCATAATGTCATGCTCTAAATTATGCAAATATTGAAAATGCTTTTCACAGCAGCAGGAACAAAGACACAAGCGAGACAGTCCTGCCACATGCTGTTCTGCTGTTCTCTACTCACCGAAGACCACACAGAATGCATTACTGTAATCCTGACTTTTTCTATTAACATTTTCTGCACAGGATGTAGTTATTTTGTGCCCTCATTTTATGCTAAGCACCAAATCCAAATTTGATTTGGAAAATGTTCTGTGGTTTATATCCACATCCTGACTAAGCAGTAGATTTTTCACAATATCCTCCCCCTTCCTCTGACACAATATGCGTGGCAAGGAGATCTCAGCAAGGAGATGCAGTAAGAGTTATTCATTGAAACATCCTCCTAAGTGCTGAGCAGTGAAAAAGGGAAGTAGGCAAACCCTTGGCAGATGTTTTTCTCTTAAGTTAACTTACTTCTGCTGTACTCCTGGATAGAATAGTGCTGCCACAATAGAGCACATGTCACTAAGAGATCCTGCATGTCACTGGACATTCTTTAGACAGACCAGGACTTTATATGATCTACAGAAATAAGTTACAACAGGTAGAGATGGTTACAAATTAGCTGGAGACAAAAGGAACAATCATGTGAGTCAAAAGAACCATCATGAATGAATTGCAGGAATTAACATGTACACCAAAGTTGGGTAGCTGAATTTTACCAGGACTTTGTTACTGAAAAAATTGCTTTGTTACTGTTTTCCAATACCAACTGAGTGCACCAGCTGCTTCTTCAATATAGCAGCTCAGTGTATCTGAAACACTGAAGTCTGATGTTGACAGATTTTGATTGCCAAAATGGACCCTAAAGCACTGTCTTGGGGTGACTCTATCATGTGTATCCCCTATCATGCTCTATGCCCAAAAAGTAGTAGTGTGCCTTTTCTGTGCCTTTAAACTGAGCTTGAGGAAAAAAAAACCAGACGAACTTTCCAAAGCAGCTTCTCAAGGACACAGAGATTACACTCCTCAGTGTTGTCTGGCTGCGGATGGCACAAAGAGAGCACCCTGCTTGCTTTTCCTTCAGCCAGCTGGTTTTTTTTCCCTCTTGGCGTGAGACGGAGAGCTGAATTTTGTTTCCTGGGACTTTGGGTTTTTTTTCCCTTCTTCTCTTCTGAACTGTTTCAACATCATCAGAACACATCAGGAGAATTTTCTCCCCGAGGCCCAGGGGTGGGCCCATGCGCTCACCAACCAGCTCCGAGGAGGAGAGAGACCACACCTACAGAAGGACTCTGAAATCTTCCCAGGTTTCTCTCTATAGCGAGGGTTTTAATTCATTATTTAGCATCATTATCCTTTTCCTGTGTGTTTGTTAAAATAAATAGTTTTTATCTCTTTCACTTTCCTTCGAGGAAAAATTTCCTTTTTTCCTGAACCCTGTGGGGAGAAGGGTGGTTGTAACCTGGTTTTCTCTCAGGGGCTATATTACTAGATTTTGGCCAAACCGGCACAAGCACATACTACTCCACACTCACAAATATTTCTATACAATCAGAATACCTCACCTCCAACTCCTACTGGTTCCCCAATATTTGGACACCCCCCTCCCCCAAACTGATGATCATGTCCAAAATAAAAAAAAAA
Source organism: Rhagologus leucostigma (assembly GCA_013397725.1). NCBI lineage: Eukaryota > Metazoa > Chordata > Aves > Passeriformes > Rhagologus > Rhagologus leucostigma. Next base: position 26,762 of record VZTD01000154.1, on the reverse strand, counting down.
GATAATAAAGTTTAAGTTTATGAAAAATCTGAAAATGTTTAAATTCTAAGGCAAGGGAACTTTGAGAATAACATGTCAGAGACAGATTTCTTCCTATGCAAGTACAGCTTTTCCTCACCACACCGTTAAAGGACCTATCCTAGAGCTCTTCAGCCATGGGTGACCAGAGAGTAGTTGATGTGCAGGCCAGATTATGTCACATGGCCATTGGTATATCCATGATGATACAAACCATCTGGAGTAACACCTGGATCTAGCAGCAGCCTACATTCCTGGCTAACCACAGAACAAACCTGTCCATTTTTATCTTACACAGATTATGACTCTTGGGAAAGCTGCTCCCTCAGCAACCTCTGTCACCTCTGGCGTGCTGCCTCGCTATGGTTATGACTTCTGAGAAAGCTGACGGGTTGTTAGAAAAGGCAGTATGAAAGTCTGTGGGGAAAAGCCACACAAGATAAACATGAAACTGCAGACAGAGGTTAATCCTCTTTGTGGTGGGAAACACTAGCAGCTGCAGGGTTCAATAGGGAAAAGACACCAAAATGCAAAGGTCCAAAATCCTAATGGGACAAATGGAGCTGGAAGATGACCACTCTACAACTCGGTTCCAAGCAGCACAGAGGACCTTCCTAGCCACGAAAATTCACTTCAGATGTGTTCCAGACATGAGGAATAAACTAGTGCTAGACCCAGCAGCCTGTCAGATTTTTGGCTGAGACAGGCACAAACCACTGCCTTTTCCCACATACCCTGCCCTGCTTGCAGCTCTCAGATTATCATCAATATCTTGTCCATGACAACAAGAAAATACTTGTCTGCAACACACTTCACCTGTTTCCTTGCTCTGCTTGCTAGGCTTGCCCATTCTCTGCTGACCTCAGCCAGTCATCACAACACTGCCCACCTTCTGGTTTTACAGTGCCCTTTATATTCAATACTCTTCCTAGGACAATCCACATAAAATGCCATTTTTTTTTCCACCTATATGGGAAAGTTAAAACACACAAATAATAAACTTGTAAGGACAAATTTATTTTTGAAAGTTTCACAGAACACTTTTCAGGGATGCATGAGTGCTCTCTTTGCTATAAGGATAAAATTGATGCTCACCACTACTCCACAAAGATTCACGAAACCCAGAAGTGAAACATTTCATAAAAAATGAAAGTAATTTTCTAAAAACAAGTGTAAAAAACAACACCCTCTCAACTAAATAGTAAAGTGGTTTTCAAACACTAAGCAGTAAAACTCTCACTACCCTTCCCAGCAGAAATTATCCCACAATGCATGAACCAGACCTGACTCAGCCTCTATCATGGGCAATACCAGAAGAGCTCTAGGTACTTACTCTTCAGTTCTGACAGGTCTTAAGTCAGGTCATAAGGCTGTCATACAGGCCTGGCAGCGGAATTAAGATGCTCTTATTCCAGGTTCAACAGTGTCTTTCCTGTGACAGGAATCCTTGAAATGAAACTCCCTATCCAAAATTGCACCCTCCTGTGGTTATCACACAAAATAAATTGAGCACAGCTGACTGAAATTACTCTGATTCAATTATTTCAACTAACCATATTTATCAGCCTCCTAAACTCATAAATCATAGCAATCTCTGTTGGGAAATTCAAAATTGATGTGGCCCCACCTGAATCAGAGAAGGCGGTAGGCATCTGACAGCCTTGAGGAGCAGCCTTGTGTGAGTTGATTGAAATTTCTAGCAGTATTAATCTTAATAACCTCAGGTAGCTTCCTCCCCACAGCCTATGTCTTTCTGCGCAAGGAACGAGGGAGGGACCGCTGCAGCAATTACTCCCTTGTTCTCTCCAGCTGACTGTTTTCTGATGAATATGAACATGTCAGTCATGCTCAGCCTTCATCCCTTCTCAGCCCTCAGCAATGACCACTCCAAAACCTGTGATTTGAGCCTTGAGATGTAGGACACAGAAACAGAAATCAGACTACCTCTCAATAAAGCAGCATGAAGACTTAAGAACAAAAGCTTTTTCCTCTGCTTTACGATAAGTGCCTGTGAACTGCAATAGAAAAAACGGAGAGCATTTTTCTTAGTCATTCACAAAATAGATGGAAGATATTCAAAATTGTATTAATGCCAAAAAGACATGATTAAAACACAGATCAGAAATGTGCATCCATCTAGGAAAGTGATTTCAATAGCCGTCCCTCACAACTGACAGGATGGTCAGAAGTTGTTGAAGTTCACTGGTGTTTGCTTTGTGATCGATTAAACAGCTTCCATTGTGATGAAGCTTTCATTTGTGCCTTCCCTAAAAAACTTTCCAATATTAATATGCACCAGATTTCTTCCATGTCACCCAGACTGACTTCTAGAAGAAAAAGAAAAGCAACATCAAAGCATCTATGGCTCTATCCACCTACCAGCTGCTACTGGCAGACATGTATCCACCCAAGCCTAACTCTTTCATACGTGAAAATAAATGTGTTATGCAGCCACTCTCATGATGATAAAGAAACGTTCTTAAGAAGCTGCTTTCCTGTTTGTGCATATCATTATCCTGAGGAGCATAATCCTTTGTTTGGAAGCAGCTTTGAGGTAACTTCTCAAAATATTATATGTGTATATTGAGACATGGCTGGAAGTCCTCAAGTGAGTGCTTTACTCCACAAAATGCACGCTGGAAAACAGATCATTCCTATTCACGACCTCTGCAAAGTCAAGTTCCAGGCATTCTCCTCACCCACTACTTTCCAGGCGAAGTCAAAATTGGTTCATTACTTGCCTTAGCAGAACTCTTTCCAATGATGAAAAACTAACACTTGCAGGGTTTTTTGTCTTCAAGTGCGTTTGAAGACAAGTTCAATTTACCATTATATACTATGTTCCACCCATCCTCCTTGGAAAACAGAGTGGTGTAAGGGAAATCATATAAGCTGTCAGGCTAGAATTCTGGCTCTTCTCTGTAACAAAATGCATAATCTCTACTCTGTTGCATGAATGTGATCTCTTAAGTTCTGATATTTGCCAGTATTTTGACTGGTATTTATAAGAAAAACCCCTCAGTTAAAAACAAAGAAATTAAACATTGATAATTTGGCTAAAATTTCCTCATTTTGAAACACATTTCCTTATCCAACTCTGTGCACTGCTGTTCCACATAGCTCAAATATCAATACCATTCCTGCTATTTGCCAGTCTTTCTTGTCTTCTCAGGCCTCTGCAAATTTTTAGAAGCTGGCAGTGGCTCAGTGAGTTTGTCTGCCAAGTCTACTGCCACCCCAGCATTCAGCTCATCTAGACTTGCCAATTAGTATGTGGTATCTTTGGGTTTTCCAAGGTTTTCCATATTCCCCTCAATTCATTCTGTTTAGGAGCTTTTCCACAGTCTCTCCTGCCAAAATCCTGAACTCAGCGCAGCATCAGAATAAATGGACAATTTGCTGAAAAAGTACATTAGAGGGTCTTCCCTGCTCAGCTCAGCTGCTTGGCAGCTGTGCTTTAGCTCCAGGGCAATGGCAACCACTTGCCAGGCATCTTCACACTGGGAGCTTGACTCCTGGATTTAGTAAGACTCATTCATCTCTTTCTCCCCAAAGCTATCTTCTGTACTGGAGCATTAGGACTCCCTTATGAAGTTGGAGCTGCCATAGCACCAAAAGCTGTAGCACCAAAAAGGTTTTCTCAAAAATAGCTCAGAATTCTTTAGCTGAAATGTTAGTGTGGAAGGAAGACTGGGCCTCAGATACTCTATAAATCACCTCTAATATTTTGAGATGTTCTGACTACGGCACTCTCTTGAAGTGATTAACAGGGGGATAAACAGTGTCTGTCATAAACAGGTATTTCTGCAGATTTAACTAGTGTGACTGAAGATTAACAGCCCACTTGAAATTTTCTTCCTGCCTCTCAGGTTACTGCTGGCTTGGGTTAACTAGCCCATCTGATAACTTTGCACTGAAAGGGAAAGAATAATGAACAGCTAAAAATCCCAAACCCCTAGAATGTACACATTTGGACTAATAACTTACGGATCAATAACTAACCTACATGAACCATCTTCAACATCAGAACTACAATGCTGCAACATAAATGGCAATTCTCTAACACTTAAATCAGTTAACACAGGAAGATTAACATGGTAAAAATTTAAGGACCTTTAATATCATGGCCAAAACAAGCCAGTAATATTGTTGGGGTTTTTTTTTTACTCCTTATCCCTGTATCCTTTTCTTCACTTATTGCCGATTTCTTTCATCTTTCCTACTTCTCTTTTCCAAGTGATCCAAATTTCCCTGATCTTGTCCTTTTCAATTCACTTTTCATTCTGTATTTGTCAGTCATCACTTTTTCTTCTCCTGTGTCTTTTACTCCAAATCTGTTTATGTCATTTTCTTCTCACTTTGCTAGATTCTCACTGACCGAAGTGGCAGGTGGAATGAGAAGGAGAAATGTGCAAATTGTTCTGGGAAGTGTCCATGGCTTCACACCTTGCAGCTCCCTTTATGGAAAGGCCAGGCTTCATGAAAAACTGATTTGCGGTTTTCTCTCAGTCACTTCACATGCTATTCCAGAAAGCATAGGCTTTCTGCAGCTTCAGAACAACATTCATATCGCAGGCACCACAAGACGATTTTAAGCACTTTCTTCGTATCCTCTAGAAAAAGAAAAAATACCCTGGACATCCTCTGTGAAGCCAAATGGAAGCTCTATAGCACTACAAACTTGTATCCAAATGCTGATCTTGATGATGATTACCTACTTTCACTTAAATCAAAAGCATATAGGATACCACGTGGTGTCTTACCATATCAGACTACAGTCAGATGACACTGTTGAAGTCCATCTTACATCAGCTGCAGAATTTCAGTCTCAAATAATGCCAGAGGTACCAGGCTTAAAGATTAAGAAATTCCAAATGCAGAGGCAAATCCAGAATTAATGCTTTCTGTTCCCTGTTGGAAAATTCTGTGTTCTGGAAGCTTAATTCTTTACAAAGCACTGTTTTAAACTAATTTTAGTGTTGCACATAATCCAGATCATATGGCTGCTTCTTTCCACTCAACTTCAAGAATTGAAAAGGTACAAGGTAAGGACTACAGGCCTACAGCAAACACCCACTCTACCTAAGCCATCCTATATATGTTCTTCATTCATTCTGATGTTGACAAGCTATTCATTAACTTCATGGGCTTCAGGATAGATCAAGCTAATTTCAGCACTAACACCACAGGAAAAGTCCAGGTCAGTACTGAGAGGTTTTGCTTTTTGGTGTTTGGTGGTGGGTTGGGTTTTTGGTTTTTTCTTAAAATTAAGTTAGCACCATTTTAGTTCAAGTTAAACAGATTGTTATTTCAAGCTTCTCATTAAATGGCCAAGATTTGTATTGACTTTGATCAGTTTTACTTAGATCATGCTCAAAACCTTTATAAAATATTATAAATTCCTTTCTTCTTCAATAATTCACTTACTGTGGAGTAAAAATACCGCATATCAAGCATTTTTGTAACTCCATACCAGAGACATATTAATACATAATTGGGAAAAGAAAAGGATTTTCAGCACCAAACCTAGAAAGAAACAAATTTTTAGACAGCAAGGCTGATACCATGACATTTTAAAGGAATGCTATAACTCACTTTTTCAAAATCAAGACCTACTAAAGTTCCTTACCTGGACACAATCTGCAAAGAAAGAAAAAATCATTTAAGAGATGTTTGAAAACAGAACAATTTTGTGCTTACCAGTGCTGCTATGTGATTGTATAAACAGAATTCTCTGAGACCCTGAAAACCACCCAGAGCTGTGAGATCAGTCAGACCACAATCTGAACTTCCAAAGCAGTGATGGACTCCTTGCTGTACAGAAATATGCTTGCCTTTGCAGTCTTATTGCCAATGAGTATTTTGCAACAATATTGTTTCCAAACACAATACTGGGATTCTGTAAGAAATTTACCTGAGACATGATAGTTTTTTGAAATTCCCTAAAACACAACTCGCAACAAAAGTAAACACGCAGAGAGAAACATGCAAAGAAAAAAGCAGGAGCAATGTCCTGTCTTAACTCTAGACACAAAATTTTAGAGACTAATTCCATTTTCTACCTTTTCTGGTAAATAGCACATGTCCAGGGAGGTAATTAAAGACTGGACAACCACATGGGGATTATCTGCCAATACTCTTTGTAGTGTCCACCAATCGACGGTTCAAAAGGATTTTTCTAAGCCAGAGATGCTGACTTTATATTTAGCAACCTTTAATGGATTCATCTTTCAAGTACTGTTTCAGTTGCTTTCCAGTCATGTAAACTTTAACGAGATTTTTTTTCTTTGAGCAGTTTTTCTTTTTTTTTTGCAGGGGGAAGGGATCGTTAAAGGGGAGTGCCGTAGCTCACCGTCATGCCTGTGAAGACCACTTTATTTCATATGCTTTGAGCCACTGTCTTGGGGTGACTTTATGATGTTGTATCCCCTATCGCCACTCTATACCCAGACTTGAAATCCTGTGCCTTTCTGTGCCTTTAAAACTGGGTGCAAGAGAAAGAAAAAAAGCCAGACGAACTTTTCAAAGCAGTTTTGTGTTCAAAGACACAGATACAAACTCCTCTGCGTGCTTCTGCAATAGCAAGAGCAGAGGAAGCACCCTTCCTTTTTTTGTCCCGAGCTTTTTGGCTTTTTCTCAGTAGAGAGACAGAGAGTTAAAATTATTTGCTGTTTAGCCGGCTCGCTAGCTGAGGCAACAACTTTCCTTAGACTGTTCTGCTCCGGTCCGGATCACCAGCACCGGGAGGCCCACGCCACAGCCTGGAGGGGCCACACCCCCAGCTCCGGAGAGAGAACAGCCACACCTACAGAAGGGCTTTGAATTTTACCAGGTTCTCTCCACAGCGAGAGGTTTTATTATTTAGCATTATTCTTTTCCCATGTGTTTGTTAAATAAATCATTTTTTCCCTCTTTCACTTTCCTCTGAGGAATATTTCTTTACAGAACCTGGTGGGGGAGGGGTGGTTGTAACCTGCCTTCTATCAGAGGACGTTCATTTCAGACATTCCTCCGAATTTTGTCTCAAACCGGGACAGCCACCACATGCAGATTACATTCAATAACCTCTAGTTCTGGTATCAGGAGAGACAGTGAACAATCATTCCCTATTCATCCTCCGTCTCCCTCTGCCACTTGTGATTTTATGGACTTTTATCATTCCGTCTCAACCATCTGCCTTCAGTCTACTTAGTTATCCTCATACGGGTGTTGCATGCTATTCATCATTCCTGTCACTCTCCTCTAAAATCTTTCTGTTTTACTACATTGGGCTGGAGATGGAAGAAACCACAGCTACACACAGTATTAAGGATGCACATACACCAGAAATTTATAAATATATATTATTTTGGGGGATTAACAATGCTTTATTTTCTTTACTTGCTTTCTAGTAATTCCCAACATTTTAATTAAAATTTTAATCTCTACTAAGATCATGTCTTTAAAGATCTATAAAACCCCAAGATCTTACTTCCAAGTAATAGCCATAGTGGTGGTCCACAGCATGTAAAATAACTGCTTTCTCCCATATTAGTTACTTAACGTTTCCTGCACTGAACTTCATCTACCATTTTATCATCCATGAGATAAGGCCCTTTCATAATTCTTTGGTCATCTTTACTACTCTGAACAGTCTCTGCAAACTTTGCCATATTTTCCTGCAGCCCTTTTTCCAAAAGGTCATGAGTATACTGTGCAGCACATGCCTAAGCACAGATCCTTGTGGACTTCACTGGTAATTTATTTTTTTGCCATGAAATGTGACGATTTATTCTTGCTTCCTATTTCCTTTTAATCAGTTATTTAACCATCTTAGAACCCTTCCTTTCATCCTACAGCAGCTTGCTTGCTCCAACAGCCTGGGAGGAAACCTTGTCAAACGCCTTCCCTTTCGGAAGGTCATTTCCATATTGCTGCCAGTGCTGTATACATAGCCCAGATCCCACTTTACAGACAGCTGAAAGTGATTAAAAATTGACCCTTCCTGCTCTCCTGATTCTACTGTAATGCATTTTCATTCAAATTTGACCTGCTAGTCCCTTGCTTTCCAGTGCTAATCCACTTTCTTCTTCCCTATTGAGTGATACACACATTTAACAAGACTAAAACAAAAGAAAACATTTCTTGATATTACTTGTTTACAGAGCTTTCCAGCTCATATAAGCTTACAATATTAAAGGAAATACAGCCACATAAAAATTAGTCTGAAATCTATCCTGCATTTATTACATGTTAAAAATCAAGTCAAATCCCACACACTGTTATGCAATTTCCCCGTCACCTTCACACTGCCAGCCATATACACTCCAAGACAAAGTTTCATTAGATCTTTATTGCTAATGTGAAGAAAGTTTTAAGGGGTTCTGCTGCATACCAAAGATAAACTGCAGAGGTTTTTTCATTTTTTTTCCAGAGAGGTGGGTGGGGAGGGTGGCGCACAGGTGGGACAGATCTGATACCCAACAAGATTTTGTGTCTGAAGATGAAAAGCTCCACATATAAAGCAGCAGCCCAACAAAGGATTTTGACGTTCAGACAACTGAAGCACTACTGATTTGAAAATGTAGGTTTTTTTACAGTATACAGGTGAATAGCTCATGCCTAATTACAGATTGAAACAATTTGAAATAGCACAAGTTTAAAATATAAACGTAGAAAACCAGATAATCAGAATTTCCAACAAATCATTCATTCTGGAGCAGAGAGGCAACATCATTTACACAAATGCAAACAATAGTACAGATGATTTAATTGGATTACTTCACTCCTATGAATTTTTCCAAATAAGCTCTTTAAGAAAGCCAGAAATGGAATTCAACTGTCATCTTTTCTGGATATTTTGGCCTATAGCAGTCAGTCATGCTCTCCAAACCTGATCTCACTGAAGCAGCTGTGTGTACACAACAAATCACATTTGGACGTGTTTCGATCCAAGAGTGGATAAGGACAAACAGAGGTGAGCAGCAGGCTGTCCCTCAACACTAACAGTTGCCATAGCAACAGAAGGCATCACTGGAAGAGGTTGGTATTGATCTTTCTGTCCCATCTTCACTGCCATTTCTTCAGAGTGGTCTTACAAAATGCTACCACAACCAACACCATCACATGTACTCAAGTTCTGAAGTTAAAGGGAAATAATAGTGTTGAAAAGGCAGCAGAGAATAATTAATGCTGCAGTTAGCATGGGTACACAAAGAGGAAGCAGCGAATCTTCATCTTAGTGCAAGCTATGCCAGGGGAAGACAGGATGTCAGTATGTACAGGAATGTTCCACCATGCCTTCCACCTACGTTTGAAATTTCCTGCGCATTCTCCTACAGCGCAGCATCTGCCTGTTCTCAGCATTTGTAACAACGCAGTAAGCACTGTCTAGGTCACCTATTGCAAAAAGTAGGATATAGGAAAGGATATTTTGTGCTTACTTGCAAGCCTTTTACATCATGCCAGCATACTGCATATTGGCACGGAGCCAGAAGGGTAAGAAAGACTAAGTAAACAAATATTAAAGAGATTTTTCAGGTTAACAGTGGCATAGCTCCAGAGTCCCTCACAGCACAACTTAGCCTATAAATATGAGATAACTCATTATGTGAATATATCAGAGATTTTGGTAAAAACTAATATTGTTTCCAGTAACAATACAGAGCTGAGAACTGCATTTAGTTCACAAATTGCAGGATGTTACTTTGTTGATTCTACCATAAGGCTCAAATGAAAAATATATTTTGAAGGTTTCACTTTCACAAAAAACATTTCTTCTGAAGACATGCAAAAAAATGAGAAAAAGTGTTTAAAATGTTAGACAGTCTTAATAAAGCCTTTTAAGATCACTCCCAACTGTATTTGTGGCCAGAACAGTTAGCAGAATGTGGCCCTACCTAAGAGCGGAAGGCTGTTTATACAAGAAATATAAAATACTATTCTTGAAAACAAGTAGATCACTTCTGCTACATGCACGCTACATTGTCCCAGTTTTGTATCAGCACAATAACATTTCTGTAATTCATTATATTTGCATAAAGCTGATGTAACAAAGCAATATCCACTACCTCCAGAAACTTTATAGTTCACAAAGTGATTAGCCCCTCAAAAAAAAAAAATCATCTAGGTAGCACAGCCTTCAGAAAATGCATCATAGTTTCTCAAAGCAAATACAAAAGACAAAATACAAGTCTACATCAGTACAGATATTCTTAACAAAATTTTAACATTTATACTTAAAAAAAACAGATCCTGAAAAAAAGCCCTTAATAATACCTACCAGTTGTGTACATCAAGATAACAACTCCACCATAATTCAAACAAACTATAACAGTATATGATATTTAAGGGCTCTGGGAACCCTGTTAATAACCAGTCTCCCATCATAACTTAGAGAGGCAAATAGCCATGGGTCTGCTGAGGACCATTCAACCGCATATACACTATCTTCATGTTCTTCATAGGTAGCTATTACACTGTCCTGAAGGGGCTCTTTAATCCTAAAATTGAAAAAAAAAAACCAAAAAAAAAAGTAAGGATGTGTGAACACACTCAAATTTAAAGACAGCATGGTGTCACTAACATCTAGATACATAGGATCCCATTTAAAGTGTAAGAATGCAGTAGTAGGTTCTAAGGAAATATTTGATACTGATGCCATGATGATTTTTTGCTTTTTCATATACCCCTTTCATATACCCTTTAATACAGCTTTGCATGTATCCTTAGTGCTTTTAGCCCGCATACTTGTAATTCCCCAAGTCTGATAACTAGCATAGACTNGCGCATCTTTCAGGTGTGCATTTTCAGTGTGCATTTGGGGGTGCTTTCTACCTCGATGTGGTGCACCAGAGAATCCTTAAATAAATACCGAGGTAAAACCCTTTTTCCCCTCTAACCATGTTTGGCTTTTAATTCTAAGCCCAGGGAAAGGCATCAAAACCTTATGTTTGCATGTACTTATGTTTTACATGACAGCAGAGTCAAGTCAGTGCAAAAGACCCCATTTACAGGGACAAAGTAACTCTTACTCTAAACTTCTGTGCATTTCCTGGCTCTCAGAACCTACACTAAGCATTTCTCTCTCACTCTCTAAAGCAAGGTAAACTATGTGGCATGATCTAAATGCACAACTTTTTACCAACATCTTTTCTCTCATCATGCTACATCCCTTCCTCTCCCCCTTCACTGTTAAATGAACTCTTAAAATAATGTACAGTCTTAAGAGATATGTAGATGGGTAAGACGTTGCAGTCCCTAACATCAGTCTCTCCTATGCTGCCATCCTGGACCCATTCTCTCCAGAGTTATGGAAGGGGGATGGCGCCACTCCGAACTCTTTGATTTTTATCTCCCATTGCTAGAGTTACAGCAGCACCAGATTCTCATCTACTGCTTATCCCACCTCTCACTGCAATGCCCAAGCTCCTGGTCACCTACATCATAGGGGAGACGCAGATTCCCTTCTGCATTGCAAATATTCAAGAGAAGCAGGCAACTCTCTGAAGTCCAAACCACTCAAGAGTCATTGATTGTACTCTGCTAACTAAGCACAGCCCTTCTCCCCTCCATTCCCAAAGCTAGTCTCTCCTCTCAGAATGCCACTACAGCACATTTTTCTGTAGCTACAGGGTAGGGGAGTTTTCAGAGGATGACCTTAGAGCTCCTTCCCCTACAGAGAATGGGCTCTGACAAGAATCAGTCAGCCCTTCAGAGGCATCGGTCCGCCTCCTAGAAACAGCCTTGTACTACAGCTGCAACCCTCCTCACGGAAAGCAAAGCCAAAGAGCCTTGTGAATGCCACTCAATCATTTAAACAGATGCTGCTACTACAGAAATGAAGTGTTGTTATTGGCTGTCTTTGCCCTTTCCTGCTGCTCTCTGAAAGCATGCAGCTCTGCAATCACAAAGCCTGGATGGAAGCACAGTAGGATCTTTTGCAGGGTATCGCTGCCCCACCTAGCCAGCTGAGTCACCTGTGAATCTCACATTGCAATTAAAATTCAGTTGAGTTTAATGAAGAAACCAAAAGCAGACTCATACTGCAGAATAGCTTCAGATATGTATTTTCAAGGATTTCTACCATTTATTTGTGCTACATTAAAGGTCAACTAACCAAAAAAGGTCACAGCACAACCAACACCGAGCCACTGGTTAATTGCAAAGAACAAGCTTGTTTTGCAGTTCTCCTGAATGTGAACTTTGATACAAACCATCTAACAGCAGAGAGCTAACAAACACATATAGTTACTTCATCTCCTGTAACGTGTTTTCCTAATTTACTGCTAACTGACATGCCTGGTTAAGTGAAAGTTGGTCATGTCCCCAGACAGCACTGTGCTTCATGCAGTGCTCACCCACTTACCCACAACTCCATTATTCTGACGGTTTCAGATGTCTCTCTGGATAAGCAGGGGAGTAATGCACAGCGCACATGGCTGTCAGGGGACACGACCGACTTTCAGTTAACCACGAGTCTCAGTTAACCGAAGGTTGGATAAACAGGGACAAATAAGCTTCTAGATTACACTATTTTCTGTATGCTCAGAGTTATTTCAGTGTTTCATTTAAATAACACAGCTCATCTAATTTAATTTACAGGAGTCATAGGGGAATGAGTGTTCAGGAAACAAGCCTGTAGATGAATTTCTGTTTGGCATTCCCACTTATTACTACAGTTTTTAACTGTGTTTTATTATTGTCTGTACACTGAATTTCCTCTTAGGTATGAAAGTAAATTTTCTGCCTTCCCAGAAAAAGAAGGCATGCTATTCCACGTGGTTCTTCAGGCCAATGACACAGCCTTGAAACAGCCATTGAAGAATCAGAGAAAATCCTTATGGATCACTTGGTATAAAAGAGCTAGATACTATACAAGACAATCAGAATGGAAAAAAATCATCTCAAAACGACATGTGTCTCAGGAACAATACAGAAGATACAAAAGAAACTGTCCATGAGCATCCTTTACAAACATGATGAATGAAAACAGAATAGCCTTTAAATTATGCAATGGGTAATGAGCCCAAAAGGATTCTGCTAGTGGAATAAAAAGCACAATTCATTTCATGTATGTGAAAGACTATTCTAAAACATTAAAAAAAAATCCAACATAAGGAGCAGAGTTGTTTGTGATGAGTTTTTTTCCTCAAACCAGGAATCTCTCAGAGGCAGACCACCTTACCCAATACTAAGAGGTTTTACCTCACATTTCTCTGCATTTTGGCTACGTTTGCTTTTTTTTGGTAATCCAAGAATAGGCTGAGGACACTATTTTTGAATCTGTATCAGTCTTGGTTACTTAGGATTGTTCTATTCCTGAGTCACACGATTTATGTACTCCCAATGAAATTTTACACATCTTTTACACATATTTATTTATTAGAGAATCATCTCAGGTTAACAAGAAGAGTAGCTATAGAGATTGATATGAAGTAAACTTCCTTCCACACTACTTTAATATGTATAATTCACGTTGGTGCCAGAACACAGAAATACCTGTTTTTATATAAAAGCTGCAGGTTATGGATATAAAAATAGCTGTGTATAGCTATATATAGTGCATACATATATGCGTACAAAACAGCTATGTATAGCATGGATAGCTATGCTTTATAGCTAGTTCAGTGTACCATAGATGTAGGTGCTTGGCCTGTTGATCCCATGATAGAGAGATGGTGCTGTGCAAGGCCAACAGCTGGACTCCATGATCCATGTGGGTCCCTTCCAACTCAACTTATTCTGTGATTTTGTGACTGTATTTGATAGCATACTTGATAATCACTTGTTATGCCTGGCAAGCTTAGTAAGCTATTTTCTTCCTCACCTCAGATTGTCTTGACCTTTAAAATGCTTCTTTAGTTTCTTGCTTTAATATCTATTTTGAAGATTTTATTCTGACCAGACTAAAATACCTTTTCTTATATATGTTCTTGCACTGCATCAACTGACAATGCATCCCATTCCTCTGCCACCAAGAATTCACAGTATGAAATGTGCAGTCTCTACCAACATCATGCATAAATTTCAGACCTGTGCCACACCGAGCTGAAAACTGTGTTTTCTCTGTAGTCTTATTCAAACAGCACGACCCCAACCAGCTTCTAAGAAAGGAGAGAAGCTTTTATTTTACTAGATAACTTAGAGGTTAATTGTGTTACAGATTCAAGAAAGAAGCCTGTTCAGCCTTGGATAATTGTTTTCATGTAGACAGCTGTTATTTCCAATTACTTCTCATGCTAACAACCACTTAAGTTTGCAGTGCTTGCAATTCTGTTTTGTCACTACAGTGTTCAATAAAATATGGTTTTCAGTCAGCAAAAATCATTAATTCCTTATCACAGTCAAAATTAAACCCTCTTTAATCTAAAAATCACTATGAAATAGAAGTGAAACAATAGAGCAGCAATATGTACTGCAGCATCCAAAAATGAATCCTGAAAAGCATAGCACTGGATTCTGGAATAGCCCATGGATGCACTTTCCTTTTGACTTCAAGAGAAAATTGTTTCTGGTAAGATTAGACAACACACTACTTGTTTTTCACTCTCTTAAAAAAGCCGGAATTCAAGTGTGTTTATTCTTGAACACAATTTTTATATATAATAATTAACCATTCATACTATTCCAAACATCATAATTTTTTTAATTCAAAAAAAGAGCTTTCTGAACTGCTTCTACAGGAAAACAGGAAAAGCATATTTTTACATAACAGGTTTCATAGATGTCCTAATATGAAAAATAAATCAAGGAAGGTATAACTGCCGATGAGGGTTAAAGAAAGAAATAGTACAGGAAAACCAGAAGCTTTTAAAGAAAATAGTCTTGGAACTGAAAAGTGCTGCTGCACTACATTTTGCCCAGCTTCTTACACATCCAACAAAGTGAAGTCCTGAATCCTGGCATTCCCCAAAACAGAAACTATTTAACCTGTTTTAATTAATTAGGTCTCTTGGTTGATTCCATAGCATAATCCTCTGACTCCTAGGTTTCTCCAAGACATTAATACCAAAAGCAAAATAGCATCAAAATTAACACTAGTGACAGCTGTGTGAAAATATCCTGAAAGCCTGCCTCAGCATGTTTGGCAAATACTTTTCAAAATATCAACGCTGACAAATCTCTCTCCTGAAGTCACAGATGCGTATACAAAGGTGTTATGTTAGATTGCACAGTTCATATGTAATATTGTAAAACCACATGATTTATTATTCAAAAAACTCTAAACCACATTTGTATTACAAAAAGTAGAAACCACCAACTTCTTAGATGGAATTTTGAAGAAAGTCTCATTCTACAGAGAGGGCAGCCACCATTTTCTCTCTGGTCCATTCCGATGGCTGACAGTGTTTCTACATGTAACATCTCATTAAAAATGTCACAATCTCAAGTGAGATTCTCTCTACTGGAAGGACTAAACCTTTACATCTCTCAGCTTCAAATATACAATGTTGAGAAGTGCTTGTGTTAGACCAGCTTGTGTTTGTATCAAAGGACATTATGGCTAACATCTACGACAAAAAAGATGGAAACTAAGCCTTCAGGAAAAACACTAAAACTGTATTTTCTAATAGGAATTTCTGGTACAATCTTCAAAGGAAAACAGAGATAATGATAATCTTAGAACATATCATCAAAAAATGTAGCCTAAGAGAGAAGGCAGCATACTTACCTTAGTAATGAGTTCTGCTGGTGAGTGAAAACAGCAAACATCTTAAGCCCGTAAACCCCAAAGAAAGCTAAGGGAGCTGGGAGCTTATACTGCAAAACTAAAGTTAAAGGATGGCTTCCTTTACAGGACTGATGTATAAGCTCAAAATGGTATTGACCACATAAATCTTTTCATAGTTATGGATACAGAATAGGCTGTTTCTCTTAAAAAACAAGTCCTCCATTATCAGTTGAGCCTTGCCACAAAGTTCTGGCCACAGAAGTCATGAAGAATGAGAACACTGCTGTAGATGCAGCATGTACCTTCCTGCTGGTACTCCTATGACAGCAAATAGTCTTCTCATGCTGTGCATCAGCAGCATACCGAACAGAGACCTACACAGTTCAAAATTTAAACCTATAAGGCAAACAATATGTATTGGAGTAACTGAAGAAAAGGAATCCTGATTGGCAAGTAAAGATGGCCACACTAAACTGAAAGAACCTAGTAGCTTTCTTTTATTGTTAGAAAGAGCAGTGTAGAATTAAAACGACTATCAGAATAATTTAATACAATAACACCTAGAGTCACTCACTAACATTAGGATTTTGGATGACCAAAGACTAAAGAAAGGATATAAGACAGTCACCACCTCCCTTAGGAGGAAGACAGTTCCCAATGCTCTCCTAATATCTTACAGGGACCTGACAGTCACCTTCAGGAGATTTAGAATTCAGGCAAGTTCAGTGTTACAGGGAGAAAGTTCTTGCAACAACAGAGTGCAAAGCCACTAAAGAAAGAGGTCAAGGAGAAGCCTGACAAGCAATTGCATCCACAGATGTGGAATGATCCCACGTTTTAAGTTTTGTTCCAACTTATGCACATGAGGAGTGCATTGAAAAGCACTCCTCATGTTCTTATCCAGGCACAATAGCTTTGCTTTGGGGATGAAACCTGAATGAACCCCAAGTACTCACCCTCACCTGTTCTATTTTCATTTATTTTGTACCTCTGGATCAAGGTGCTTGAAACTGAACTAGCACAGCATTTCATTCACCATTTCTCAGATGGTTTTTTTTCCCCACATTTGAACTGTGCATTAAATAACCCGGACTGAGGACTTGACCAGAATAAAACACAGCTATATGGCCATATGCCTACACCTCTTCTCTGTGGACAGCTCCATCCTCTTCTTAGACTATCTATTTTCAATAGTGTCTTTGGGCTTCCCGTGCAGAAAGCACTGAAGCCTTTCTTAATTCAGAGCAAGAAAACAAACACAGTTGGCGTGTTTCTCCTAGACACATTTCACAAAAGCTGTGCATGCACAGCTGGCATGTTTTGGAACAAACAAAAATACAGTTAGGGAGAACAGATAAACTCAAGAAAACGGCTGATAACAAAGGAAAACTCTACATGGAAGAATCAGAAGTCTCCAAAGACTATTCAGAAGGCAGTAAATGTCCCTGAACTGTGAATAGTCAGGGGCTAGGAGCATATCCAGGGGAAGTACATCTCCTTTTCCCATTTCTGTACTTTTTCCTTCTGACTACTATGAAATATATGATACAGGCTAGGGAGACCTTTGACATGATACAGGGAATCTGCCTGCTCTTACATTTTTATGATTGATGGGAGAAACAGCAGCAGTTAAAAAGTAGGGAAAAGACAGCAAACTAGTTGCTCTGATCTAAACCAGCAGTTAAGAGGAACTGGTGGTCACTTGATTTCAACAAGAGACAGATCCTCATGCAACAGTCCTAGTTATATCGCTTATGCAAGCATGTTCTGGTCTCTCAGATGGGAGCACAGGCCCAAGATGTCAACACATATACAAACACTGAAGGAAGAAACCACTGAGACGAAATTCTTAGTAAGAATGGAATACAGCAGTTTTTAGTTTGTCTATTCATATGCAATGAATTTGAATTCTTTCCTTTTGAAAAAAATTATCTCCAAATATTTATTTTCAGTTGGGAACCTTAAAAACCAGGCAACTACTACAGCAAATCTGGCAAGAATAATTGAGTGGGTAGACTCATGCATAGTTCTACATGGTTGAACAAGGAAGGGTTAAACTGACATACTACTGTTTCTGCCTCCAACCAAGAAATACAGTAAAAATTAGGAAATTTACTCTGAAAGATATTAAAAATTAACAAGTCTTAAAGATCCCAGGAAGGAATTTTAACTGTGTAGAACAATATTAGAAGTCAGTGTTTTCAAAATATGGGGACTTTACTAAGTAGAAAAAACAACAAACCTTTAAAGATACAACTGGCACATACTCATAATTTCTACATTTAATCAAAAGAGTATTTTTACAAGTTATTGTATTCAGAACAAATAAAATGCAGAAAGTCTTTTCCTTTCTTTCCACTTGATATTTCAACTTTCTGAGAGAAAGAGTATGGTATTCATCTGAAGGTGACTGGCCAGAGACTCTATTTGTCCAAATATATACTCCTCCTGGTGTATTTCAAGATACACCTGAAACAGACATTCTCTTTATCAGTATTTGTGTCCTGTTTAATAACAAATCAGATGTCCTCCAAAACAGGATAAAAATGAACCTTTTGAGAACATAACACTTTCTTGAAAGTCTAGAACATACCCAAGCAAAAAAAAACCCCAAAAAACCCCACACTCCTCCTGCACCAAACAATACAGTGAAAACCTGTATTTTACGAAAGAGACTACCCACAGAATGGTGCAATAGACTCTTCACAGAGGTCTCCAGGAGGGTATCAGAGTCGAAATATTTGGTGCTAGTGATTGACTAACAAGAAGTATTCCCAACAGCTGTTATGTCCTACTTCATTTGCGCACTCAGAACTAAACAGACATTGATTTGGCAACAGTTCAAGGCTGGTGAGCAGCTTGCAAACATCATTCTGACTCAACTCGTAACAAAGGGGAAGAACAGGGAGCCTAGAACAAGACTTTCACAGTACCAAGCAGAAGTTACAAAAGCTAATGTGCTTTCCCAGGTTTTGTAGAAAACAGATGAGCAGCTGAAAAGCACATATTTAAAAGGCAAATGCAGAATTGATACCCTTGTAGCCTCTGGGAACAGGCAAGGGGCTCTACATCATTACTATACAAGTCATTCATGATGTGGTTTACATCCATCCCATAGCCATAGGAAAAGATGCACTATATTTGTTGTATTGCATTGGATGACCTTGGATTCCAAAATTCCTGTTCTAGAACAATGACTTGTATTTTAATGAGGCAACCTACACAGTCTACAATCCACAGAAATTCAGAATTCCAGATAACCTACTACACAACGTCTGCCAGAATGTTATTTACTTGTGATATTTTTAATGCATTCCCACCATATAAAAAAAAAAAGTGGTTTCTTTCTCATTTCCACTAATGCTATTTATCTTCCATCCAGAACAGAATAAATTGCAATCTTCAGCCAAAGATAAGGAAGCAAAAGATGTCCCTGCCCATGGCAGAGGGGTTGAAATTAGGTGATCTTTAAGACCCCTTGCAACACAAACCATTTTTTGATTCTATACTTAAAACACTGTAACTCTGTTACATTCTAGAAAGTAAGTATATACTGCTGATGTGAGCAAATTTCTGGGTACTTAATTTGATACTCCTTGATTTTTCAGGCACTTACAACATGCAGAGAAAATCTTTTAAAGAAATCCTGTACATTTAAAATTAGCTATTTCTATATATGGAATAACTTTCTTATTTAATATTAAAAAAAGAATAGTTTCCAGGTCCTTTAAATGAAGCCAAAACACCAAAACTATATGGAGCAAAACTACATCTTTATTAATAAAATAAGGTTCAAGAGCAACCTTAAAAATGCAACTAGAGAAGTAACCTAAACTTTATTTAAAATTTTAGCTGAAACATCTAGCAAACACAGCTGAGCACCTAGGGGATGTTTTTTGTAATTTCCTTGTTCCTTATCACATCTGACTATTCTTAATTTTAAAAGATCATTCAGGAGTTAATCTGCCTATGTCACTGCAGACAGCTTTGCAGAGCTGCCCAGAGAAGGGCAATGGAGCTGGTGAAGGGTCTAGTGAGTAAGTCATATAAGGAGTGGTTGAGGGAGCTGGGGTTGTTTAGTCTGGAGACGAGGAGGCTCATGGGCGACCTTACTGCTCTCTACAACTGCCTAACAGGATACTGTAGCCAGCTGAGGGTCAGTCTCTTCTCCCATGCAACAAGCGACAGGAGAAGACACAGCCTCAGGCTATGCCAGGGTAGGTTTAGGTTGGACATTAAGAGAAATCTCTTCACATAAAGGGTGATTAGAAACTGGAATGGGCTGCCCAGAAAGGTGGTGGAATCACCATCCCTGGGGGTGTCCAAGGAAAGACTGGATGTGGCAGTCATTGCCATGGTCTAGTTGACATGGTAATGTCCAGTCATAGGTTGGACTCTGATCTCAGAGGTGTCTTCCAACCTAATTTGTTCTCTGTAATTCTGTGATTCACTTTGTAAAGGAAAAGTTGGTTGAAGATCACCATGAAAACTAGTCATAAAATTAGAAAGCCTTGGCCCAACCTACAGAACTCCCCATGTACATGTATATATACTTGTAAAGACATGTAAAAAGGAAAACAAGCGTCATATACTGCACAATAAAAAAGCTGAAAGCACACAAAAATTGAATATAAAAATTACTATTTTAGCATTTCATTTAATTCTTTACTAAAACCCCATCCCTCTAAAATTCACAAGGAAAAGATGTGATTCCACACAAACCAAATGAACGGGTTTACAAACGTTTGCCAATAGCATGCACTATTTTCTACCAAGAGTATTGAAACCAAGATTCTGGTTTGCTTGACTAGGTCTGATGAGTTACTAAGTTCCAGAGCAGTCAGAGACACTAAGAGCAAAATTTAAAAAAAAAAAACTGTTTATACTTCCTTTCTTATGCCTGTGCAGAAGCTCATCATTAGAGTGGTAACGCTTCCTAAGGGTTACAACACATACACAGAAAATACAAAAGCATATTTTCAAATTCTCAACCCAGATTGTTCATCTAGTCAGATGCTTGACTTGAACCCAGACTCCCTTAAAGTGAATCTTTTCACCAATTCAGTGGACTTTAGAACTGATCCTCAGCATCACCATTCCCTTCCTACCTGTGAACGTGGAGTGACCATGCCAATCAGATTTAAAGAGCGTATTCCACACAAGCCTGAATAAAGTGGGAATTCAAACTACTTACCTGAAAGGCATCTATACAAAAATCCTAGTCAGCAAAAAAATAACATGTAAACCATTACAATGAAAAGACAAATTATAAGCATCTGCATAAAACTCAGGGAACTTCATACTTCTCTTCTTGATGCTGGTCCTCTTGGTCACTGAGTTCATCATCATCTACCATATGCCCAAATGGTTCAGAAGAAATTGATACCATATTAGACAGGATAACTCTGCTATCACTGCTTCCTGTAAGGATCAGCTGATCATGAGAATGATTGTATCTGACATTCCAGACCCTAAAAAAGTTAAAGCAGAGAGAACAAGAGAC
This sequence comes from Rhagologus leucostigma, assembly GCA_013397725.1. Classification (NCBI taxonomy): domain Eukaryota; kingdom Metazoa; phylum Chordata; class Aves; order Passeriformes; genus Rhagologus; species Rhagologus leucostigma. The sequence goes on along the minus strand of VZTD01000154.1, from coordinate 5,589 downwards.
TATTCATGGTAGGCAGTACATCACTGTTAAACAATTTTTTTAAGAGCAGCACTAAAAATTCATCTTTTTAATGTTTTAAATATGCATAGAAGTAAGATGCCTCATTCCAAAGACTTTTTTTTGCCGTCTTCATTTGGCTTTTAAGCTTCCATGTAATCTGTTTTCTATGAGGTGTCTTTAAAATTCAACAAGTAAGTTTAAAAAAAAAAATCACACCATTCAATGGTATCAATTCTTGAGGGTACATGCCAATTCATTGTTGAGTAAGTGAGATATTTGTATTTAGGACTTAAGTCCTAAATATAAAAATTTCCCCAAAGCAAAATATAGATTAAAAATAGCCTGTTTAACAAAAATCCCACAACATTCTTAGTGAAGTTTAACATAGATCCTAAAACAAATGTAGGATTATATTTCTTTTCAAGTTTTACATTTTACATATCAAGTTAATACCAAATGTCTTATGGTTCTTGTTTTCTTCTTTTTCTTTGAATATTCTCAAGAAAAAAAGTATAATGATGCTTTTGCTAATTCCCATCTTCATTCCCCTTAAAGTAGCTTTAGGGTCTGGATTGATTTTGCAAGAATTACTCCAACCCAAATTTTATAAAATATGAATAATTTATCTTTTCTTAAGCACTGAAATTTGCAGCCATCAGACAAGATCCTCTCCTTACTCCAGCCACAAGCCAGTGCAGTACATACAGGCTCTAAATGTTCTCTTGGAGAATAAAATTACTCACTTGCATATTTTGACTTAAGGACTGCGAAGAGCATCAAAAAAGTGGAGCTGCATTACTGAACGTTTCAACCATTTGACAACAGAAGGATGGATGGCAGCTGCTTTACTGCACATCAGGCTCTATTTGGGAAGGCATAGCTGGGTCCCAGCTGGGCCCCACAGGCCAAATTCTGTTCTGTGCTTCTCAAAGGTGTACCCCATCTCCCAACAACGTTAACAAGAGTTTCTTGCCAGTTAGACTAACGTTGTCTAAACTCTTAATTTACATTTACACAAGAAACATTGACATGTTAAAACTTTTCCTCTGTGCAAAAAAATGACTACATACAATAGCACAAACATAGTTAGTTTGCATTGTTCCTAAACGATAAAATAATTAGCTGAATAAATTACATAAGCCATCCACCCGCAAAACAGCATGCAGATAATTTGTTCTACCAGTGGGAATGCTCCTCTAGTGTCTTCACTGGTTCAGTGACATTTCTTGTGTCCCAGAATTTCACCTTGCAGTCATCTCCACAGCTAGCTAGGTAGTACTGTTTGTTGGGATTAAAGTCCAGGTCTCGTACCAGCTGTCCGTGTGCATTTTCTATACAATATATCTGCCTGTAAAACATTAAAAAAATTAAATGGTCTATAAAAAGCTAACTGCACTCCACCTACAGGAATCTGTTTCCCTGGAAACTTGCATAATCCCCTTAGCACCCACAGACCTAGAGTTCCCATTGCTAGTGCAGAGTTTAAGGAATTCCCAGCTATTAACAACAGTGACTTGTATAGATTTCTCAGCTTGCTTTGAAGCTTTGCTCCTTCCATGTTTGTTTCCATTAGGATCATCTGGAGTTAAAAGGAAACAGTAGTTCCAGATGATTCTAGCACAGATCTTAAAAACTGTTATAAATGTCTGCTACTAAACCACAATAGTTTCAGATAAGAACTTCTCCACCCCTAAGTAGTTATACTAACTCCTTTTATACGACATCTACTTCTCCCTGTAGGAAAAGCTGAGATGCAAAGGTTGCAACAGATATAAACAACAGCTTTTTATTACTGCTCTGTACTGAATTTACCTTCTTGAGCTCTTGCATTTATCACTAATTTACCTGTGCCCCTTAAACTACTCAGCTAGACGCATACTCATCCATCTGGACCCCTTCAGAAAACATCTGCAGTACTGCTAACAACCTAGCATGTCTATTCAAAACATCATGCACCATCAGTTTGTTTCCCTGTCTTGCCTCTTAAACTTTGGGTTTGTCTGGGTTTTTTTTGTTCCCACTATCGTATTACCAGTTTTCTCAAAGCCACCAATACATCATCTAAAGTTCTGCTTAGACTTGGTCGTCTCCTACAGTCTTCACTAGAACTTTTCAACACTTTATGAGCTTTTTGTTTTTCTTTAAATGAAAAATGTTTCTCTTCAGTAAACATACTGACCAAAACTTCCTATTTCTTGTGAAGACTACATATTCTTATGGTCTTCTGTCATGATCAGATAGTCTCTTGCTGTTAATACCTAACTCCTAATACAAAGTGAAATAGCTACATAAGAAGAGATTCAAAGTGTACCAGGCCTATACTAAGCCCTATCCTGACAGGTACGGAAGTCACCAGTGAAATGAATATGATCTCTAGCATCAGAATGCCAAAAGAATGTACTCCTTCTATCTTGCAGCTATCATAACCACACTCTGCAGCTCTGCAGGAGCAGCTACTCTAGTTACTTCTAGTATCTCTCTTCACTTTGCTGGGAGACCAGTTTTTTGCCCTTGAGTCCTCACTCCCCCCTCATTTTATGCTTCTTATATTGCCACAGTTTATATTGCCCTGACTTTGAACTCCTACTTCTAGCCCAACTAATTATTATGAAATATTTACATAATAGACATATTACAGAGCAATTGACGATAAGACTTACTCTTTCACATACTTTTTGAGTATACTGCAAACAGCCCTTTGGCAAAGCCTAGTAATCAAACTGGTTTAAGGACTATCTACTCTGAGCTTCACTTGAAGTAAATAGAATTGTGGGGTTTGTTTCTGTTAACCAAGCTACCCCTTTCACTGAGGATCCAGACTATAATATCCAGACTATCTAGCTTTCATAGAAGTTACTCAGAGAATTCCTTTAATGCAAGATAGAGGTGCTTCTTCTAATGAGACAGAGCATGAAGCAGACTTTATAATATTTAGTATGTTCTCTTCAATAAACAGGCCTTAGTTTTAAGATCTGCATACTATGTGGTAGAAATAGGAGGATTACAAAAACATCACAAAAAAAAGCAAATTAATAAAACCCCTTCTCCTTTGTCCTCTCTTTCCACTCTTGTACACTTCATTTAAAAGTGTCTTTATAAATCTAAGTATACACATCTACATAAAGTTAGATTTTTATGTATCATTTTACAAGGCAAAGAACAGGACTCTCAAACCTGATGATAAGCATACAGGAAGTGACTTTTAATTATTGTACTTTTAGCTTTCCTTAATTAAATAAATCTTTTTGGCAAAAACACACAAGACTAGCAAACAAGGGATTTATTGCTACAACTCTGAGCTGGCAGGAACCACTGAACTAAATTTAAAGTCACAGCCCTTTAAGGCAACAAAAGTTATTACGAGACATCAGTCTTCTCGGTTTAGTGATAAATTACTATGTGCTAAGGGGATAAAGTGTATTTTAAAAAAGCTTGCAGAGGCTTTAGTAGTCATGGCAACAGATGTGCACAACATCACTCCTTTGCTTATCAAAATCACAACGAAGCAGGGGGGAAAATGCCTTATTAGGTATATTCAAAGCTTTTATTTGGTTATGATTTTGATAGATTCAGTAATTTCTTATAACTAGTAAGCTACAATCTTTAATATAGTATAGAGCACTTGGTTAAAATCAGAAGTGAAGAGCAAACTTAACCTGTGAATTGCCTTCAAAGAACAAAGTCATCTTTAAATGCTATGAAGACAGTTCATAGCATAGTCAGGACTGTTGTTAAACCATTTTCAGGTTGAATTACACAACAGCTTCATTCAGGTAATCCCTATGTATTGAACAAATCCTTGTGAGACTAGTACATAGTTCAATAAAACTCAATATACAAGATAGAATTGAAGCTGAGGGGGAATACCACAGAAAACTCTTTGCTAAATTGTAACTGTATCAGCTATGCAAGCCTTTCTATTCCTTTTATAAACTACAGGTTTGCCACTTATAATTAAAAAAAAAAAAATGTGCTAGGAGCAGTGCAAAAATCTCTCTCCAAAGGAGCTAGAGAACATGACTGCAAGCTCTCATTACCTCATGCTTCGTGTATCCCACCCTCGGACAGTGGTATCATTGGCTGTGGCAATCTGGGTACAGTTGTGGTGTGGACTCCATCTTCCCGAAGTAAATTTTAATTGTCCTTTCCCTTCCAAGGCTGCGGAACTAGAGAGCTAGAATAATGAAACAAAGCTGGCAATGTTTCTAAATGTAACACTAAAATGAAATTAGTTACAATGAAGACAAAGCAGCTCAATAGCCTATTGCTCCAAGTGCAAACTACCAAATTCCAAGATCAAAGAAAGAAAAAAAAAAGAAAAAAAAAGAAAAAAATCTGCAACAAATAAAAGCTAGAGCTGATTTTCTACCAATAATTTTTAAAAAGGCATATGCAGTGTAATGTATGCAAAAATATTATAAGTACTGTGCCATTCTATAAACTAAAACAGTTTCAGATCATTGTTGAAACATAAGATAGACAAAATGGGCACAGATTTGCAGCTGCCACACACGCACACACACATTTAGCTTCACTAACCATCTTACAAGATTTTTTCCATGTCAAAATGCCAGATTTTATCTGCAGTAACTAGTAATTAATTGTAGTAATCAGTAGTTAATTCTGCAGTAACAGAATTACAGTGTCAAAGACTCTTTTCTATAAATGTATAGCAGCTTTTAAAAAGGAAGAAATCAAGACCCAGGTGCCCATGTCATCACACACATGCCTGTTAAAATAAAAGTAGATACTAGATAACAAATTTACGATCTGTGAGATACAAAGGTTTCAGTTCCAAAACCAGGCTTGCATGTCATGGAGCAGGCAGCTCTGCATCTCCACAGTTAATGAAAAGAAGGTGCAAAGTAATCAACTTTCACTTTGAAGCTGTATGGCAAGTTACCCCCCAATTCCATGTGAACATGGGGGAAATCAAAGCTGCTGACACTGCAAATTACTTTTACTTCCAATCACTTACTGAAACTGTTTAATATCTAAAGAGAAGGAGGGAAACCAAAATATTTGCATTTAATCAGATATAAAATTTACACAAATTCCAAGCAGCTACACAAACAGGGGATGCATTTGGTTGTCTTCCACACAACTTTCATATTTCAAAATGTTTTATTATGAAACATTTTGCATTTCACAAAAGCAGATTACTGCACTGGATCTTGCTGGATCCTAATGCAACATAAATATTCTATTTAATAGTAGATTTCTCAGCAGAAATATTATGCTTTGATGGACGAAAAAGACTAAAACATACAAACTGTTTACATAAACTTTAACTGATATCAACAGAAAAATATGCTGTCTATACGCAACTTGCTTAAATCTATTTGTATATTGCATAAATGTTCACGTATGTATTTTGCTGAATTTTTATTACTACAACTCCACCAAGAATATCACATTTCTTTAGCATTATGATTAACAATCTAGAAATACAAACAGATTTTTTTTTTTTTAAGAACATGGAATTCCCAGCATGCAAGATCATATATTGCTCATGTGTTAATGAATAATGTAACACTGTGGCCAAACCTACTCCTCTAAAATCATTCCTCCTTGTCTTGGGGTGACTCT